>VUQI01022598.1:12189-24421 GCA_015106735.1 Paratilapia polleni
TCCATTGTCTTAAGAAAACAAGCAGTATTCGTGGGCTGTCTGCTGGCTGATGCTGGAAAACAAAAACATTCAAATGAGCTGCTTTTTAAGTCATTCTTGGAAAGAAAGAAAAAAAAAACTCCTTTGATATGTTTCACTCAGCCATCACTCATGTGGCATGTTTTGGCTTCCTACTTTATTTATTCCGTGCCATATTTGCTTGTATTGCTTGTTTGTTCTCAAAGATGAGGTTACAGGCCCTGAAAATTGGCAAGTGGTGCTTTAAATTTGTGTGGCCTTGATCAGGTCACGCAGCTTACAGCAGACACAGAGAGCAGTGCTTCTCAGTCAGAGAGCCCTAGCTGAGTTTTAAAATATTCTTGAGGGGTGGCTTTTATCAGGAAGCTTTGGTGTCTGTGTTCAGCTCCGGCGGCCGAAGTCATCTCCTTCCGTCCAGCCATTCTAATTGAGACTGCCACAAAATGAAACGACAAGTCGCCCGTCTGATGCTGATGCAGGCTGGGTAATATCCTTGCTGCATCCCCCAGTGTGCTGTTTCAATCTCACCCAGTCGGCGTGAGTATGATAGAGCGAGATATGAGCGCATGGGCACCGGGGGAAAGGGAAGGAAAAAAAAAAAAAGTGTGGCTGTAAACAACCTCAACCTGTTCTCAGAGCAGCGACAGACCCAGAGAAAGGGATGAGACGAGCTGGAGTGTGTTTGAGGAGAAACACTCCTCCTACTGTCTCCTCTGTCTGCCTTTTCTCTCTGCAATCCCTCTTTCCCTGCGAGCCAGTGTGTGTTTGAGTGGGTGAAACACTGCCACAGTCCTATTGCCTCCCGTGAGACACTACTTCAAACAGACTGGAGAAGTACTGCCAAGGGTTCACTTGCTGGATGTGTGTGTGTGTGTGTGTGTATATCCATCATCTATGTGTGAGCATTGTGTCTATACACACAGATGCTCTCTGTGCCTCTGTGCCTTTTTGCTTTTATATGCTCCTATAGTTATTTTAAATTCGTTAAATTACATACACACAGATTCCAAAACAAACTGTCATCAAAGTGGAGCTCGTATATAATCAAACGCCCTCACTTTCTCTCTCGTTCCAAAACACACATTCGCAGACAGACGTGATTTAACAAATCCATGGTGTCTATTAGGCGTGAAGGGCTCCCTGCTGTGTGAGACATATTAAAACTCGGATTAGTCCAAAACAATTACAAAAAGCTACAGATCCAGACCCACGGATGCTCTAAGTATGTGTGTGTGTGTGTGTGCATGTGGGAAATTGCCTCTGTTGCCCCATGTGGACTTTAAATGGGGAACGCTGCTCACATTGCTTGTATGGCTCATGTTTTATTTAATACTTGGCAATTGTTGATGAGCAAAGGTAGTGGGGACCTTGAAGCAGTATGCTGCTCTAAATAAAAACCACTTTGAACAGTGCAATGGCAATGACTCAAGTCTCATTATATTTGTGTCGTTATGTTCCAACAGTGGTGTGCAGTTAACAATGTTAAGAGCCCTGACAAAAAGAGCAAAGGGAGATTTGCTGACACTAATATACAAATACACATGGCGGAGGAATGATTTGCTCCCATTACTGGAACTCATCTGGAAAGTACTCCCCTGTCCCCCAAATCCTTGTTCCTCTTCTTACACGCTGCTTCAGACATTGCATGGGCTTACAGTGTGTCACAGTATAAAAAAAAATCTTACGTCTTATCTATAAATCATTAAAAGACTTAGCCCCGAGATGCATGGCTGACTTGCTTGTACAATATAAAACTACTAGAGCTCTTAGATCATCTGCAGCTTCCTAGAGTAAGAACAGAGATAAATGGATCATCATGGAGATACTATGTGCTTGTAGACCAAAGTACTAAAGGTCTGGAGTGTAAATTCCCATGAATATATGTATATTTTTGTCGTTCTTAGTAAGTGAATCACCCTGAAACAGGCCTTCTAAACACTCTTCCTAATATCTGTTACGTAAATCTTTATTTTGAATTTCCTGCACGTAAAATCCCTCAAAACTGTCCCCACTGTACAAACAGTGCTGTGCACTTGCCTTATTCCCTTCCTCCCTTAGCTCCCTTACTTTCTTTCCTCACTCCTCTCTGTCCATCCGTCTCTTCCTCCCCATCCTCTCTGCCTCTCCATCTCCTCCTCAGCAGAAGAAGTGGGAAGTCTACCTGCTGGATAATCCTGCATTACATCCCTAATCCCCTCAACGTGTTCTCTCACACACACACACACACAGACACACACACGCATGCACACACACACTTGCTCTTACATGTGCACACACACAGACAGTAAACAATAGATGCAGCTGTTGGAGGATTTACACACCTGCAGGTACTGCACATTTTTTCTAGGGGTAGTTAAGTAATAGCAATAGTACGTGCATTATAAAGTGACAGGCTTTCTACAATCTCCTGACACTCATGATTATATTTTTTTATAGTAAAGATGCTCTGTGATTCGATATAGAAGCACAGTCCTTACGGCTCTAAGACTTAGCCACTGCTGCTGAAGGGTGTGACACAAGAATATATACGAGTGTAAATCTAAGGAAAATAAAACAGAGGCATACAAACATTGAGTTTTGGGAGTACGTGTGTGCGCATATGAGCATCTTCTCTAGCAGGCAAGGGGCAAAAGGTGCGATAACTGAGAGCAATGGAAAATGAGAGCAGTGTGAGCGATAGAGACAGAGCGAAAAAGAACAGGCACAGAGAGAAAGAAGTGGGGATGCGGGGAGTATGAAGATCTCTGAGGAGTGGTTCTCATTAAGAAGTGGCTGCGGGGTCCAGTCACTTGGCATTGATTTGTTTAAAATCCAAAGTTCAACCATCGACAAGCTCTGTGTCCTCAAGTCCCTGTCAAAGCCAACAACCGCACACATCGCACACAGGCCTGTTTAACAACAAGTAAAATCACTATGATTTTTTTTTTCTACTTCTCTAAAGAAACAGCCACTACTTATAACACAAGAATATTTTTTGAAATGGTAGTAATGAAATATTTAACTTGTTTTATCCTTTTAACTTTAGAAGTTAAATGAATAAAACACAAACCCAAACAAAAATCCAAACTCCTCAAACACTCAAGTCTGTCTGCTTTCACATTCTCCAGACCTTTTCTTGTGCACAAGCCTCTCGGCGCACACGCGTGTGCGTGTGTGTGTGTGCTTCTACCAGAATATCCAATGAATAGAGGCCATAGTCAATCAATAGCAATCTACGGCCAGCCTTCACAATGCTAATGGAACTGTGTGGAATAGCTGGCATTTGGCCAGTGCCATCACTGCAGCATCAGTCTGAAAAGCACACATGTGTATACACACAGAGAAAAAGGTTAGACAGACAAAAGGTGAGACCCACAATGTGTGTCAATATGAGAGACAGCGAGAGTGAAGTAGACAGAGAGAGAGACACACATACAGGGAGATGAATGTGCTGGGTGACATTGTTTAGGTGATCAAGAATGATCGATGGAATCATTTCAGTGCCCCCTCTGCCCTCCTGCATGGCCCATCTCCCCTCATCTCCCCCTTAAGCGCTGGTCATTAGTAACACAGACACACACGCGCAAACAGACACACACTAACACACATGCACAGACTGAGTTTCACTTTGTCATCATCCCTAAGGCAAGGTCACAGCGCCCTGTCTCCTCAAAACACATCTTCTGTCTAGTAGTTGTATCTACTGTGTGGTGAATTAGGATGAGAGCGGTATTAATGCTGGTAATGAAAAGAATACAAACGTTATGTAACTATAGATTATGCATTGAGCTACGAAGCTATATAATGTCTTATTTGTGTAGCACAACACACAGTGACATTTACAAGTCTTTTCAAAGTCGGAGTTCAAAGTGAGTAGAATCTAGTGACTAAATCCCTCCTGAGCTGTAAATATGCCTACACTGTGACTGAATGCCGAAAATGAACCAAAAAAAAAGGGATAGAGAGAAAATGGAAGCCGTGATGTTTTTTCCGTTTAATCGTCTCCTAGCGGAAGTGAGAACATTATGTCGAGTTAATTGAGGGAAAAGTGAAAAAACATTTTAGCTGAATGTGTCACCCACCTCACAAAATTGATGGACGGCTAATGTAACTCTTTTGGATGAGCCATTTCACTGTGTTCATCGAAGTAATTCTGAAGTAATAAAACTTAGCCTGTAATTCATTACTGTTTGCATGGAGACAAGCTTGAAGTCCTTTTTTTTGTGATTTAAGGCACACACATAATCGATAATATCTTTCTTAAAAATGAATGTGACAGCACTACAGTGAGGGGAAGAATATAGCACTAAAAGGAAACCTCATTTTGTACTCTCCCCAGCGCCATTTATGCATTAAGCTACTCCATTATCCAAATACGGTACCCTCTGGCAACTAGGGAAAAAAGTACCTCAAGGTATGCCCTCACAGAGCTAAGGCAAAGAGGACAGCTCCTCCACGAGACACTTTTCTACTACTGCTTCACAGAAACAACTCCCTTTCGGCGCTTGTAAAACAATCCTATATTTGACCTATTTTTGCACAGCAAAATACCTGACTCTCTTCAGCAGAAGCAGAGCTCTTTGAAACTGCTGTGTGAGACACACTAATGCATGAGCTGTTGTCCTCACCCAATCCCTTAAAATCAGCTTCACATCTGTCCCGACTTGACAGCCAGGGAAGCAGCCAGTAGCTGGCAGGGCGGCGTGACTCACAGTCTGGGGCTGGAGGAAAGGTAGTCACTCCTCCTTTTTTCTTATGGTAATAACACAGACCTGAGGAGAGTGTTCAGGAGAAAGGAGGAAGAGATGCAGGAGGGAGAACAAAAGAAGAGGTGAAGAGTTCAGCAAGCTGGAGTCAGTGCTTTGGGGAGAAGGATATTAAAGATGAAGGGAGGTGCTGAGAAGGAATACGTGGACGAGAAGTAGTAGCAGCAGCAGCAGCAGCAGCACAGAGGCACAGATAGCAGAGAAATGGGAAACATTAGATAAGATGAGGAATGAAAAGGAGAATGGTTAGTCGGGTTTCGAGTTTACAAACAACAGCGTGATGAGTCAATGAGTCATGGCTGTCGCTGCTGCAGCAGAAGGTATAATGAGGCTGTATAGATGAACGATGGCATCTCTAGGACAAAAACTCCTTTCTAGCAGAAATATGGGGATCAATTTATCACTTGAGCCTGACTGTAATTGTGACACTTTCATCTGTCTCATAGTTAGCTTTGGCATGGATCGATCACTCAGAGTGTTAGCGTTGCATAGCTAACAAATGGTATAACACTGAACCCCACACAGCTGCACAGATTCAGGAAAATTAAAGGAAAATTAAAAAGGTGAATAAAAAATGATGAACAACCATGGAAAAAAATAGAATTCTTCTACATTAATATGCAGCAGAAAGTAAGAGAAAGGCTTTAAATTAACTGTGATGTCAGCTTTTGTTTTCTTTCTCCTTTTCTAAATTAGCTTTTGAAATGAATGCAGAAGAGCCAGAGGAGATAAGAAGACATTGAGACAGTGTCAGGCGTGGATGGAGGGATGCTTAGAGATATGAGAGGAGTGGGATATGTTGGGGTACAGGTGACACACATGGCAGCGCCACATGCAGATGGTACACATGGATGAGCAGCCAGGGTAGTGAAGCATAAAACCAGCCAGCTCACTGATCAGACACACACACACACTCACACACACACACACACACTCAAAAGCATGCTGAGAACACCAGTCAGCTTGCCAGCCCTTTACTCACCCAAATCACCACTGTGAAAATTAATACCTCCAACCGTCCATACAAAAAGAAAAAAAAAAAACAAAAAAACACAGCCACACACTTTACAGCAGACACACATACACACTCCAGTGATCAATAAACACATTAAATATTAACATAGGAAAATGCATCTATAAAATTTGTGAGGAAACCTTTCTGAAAAATTTTACTTTAAAAGTATGTTCAATAAAAAAAAAAACACTCTAAGATCCTGACGTTTTAATATCAGCTGTGTTTAAGCTTAACGATTCCTTTCGCTTCCCATTTATTTTTTCTTCGAAACTGACTTGAAAAGGGGGACTGACTGCCAGCTTTCGATCAGCAAGACACTCGCACACACACATACAAAACACAACCACATAAGTGCTTGCCTGATGAGAGATGGGGCAGACTGAGCAATACAAAATGCAACCCCCTATTCTGTGATTTCAAACATGCACAAACGTGTCGTACACAGGCACCGATGGCCATACACACAATAAAACACGGGGCATTGGGGAGGACACAAGGGGCTGAAAGCAATCTTCCAACTGACCTTGAGTGGGGAGGACAAAATGCGGTGATGGAGGGAGGGAAAAAAAAAAAAGAAGCCAATGCGACGAAAAGGGAGTGAAATACTTAATCTATCTCCCCTGGCGGAGGGAAACAAATGCTTTCACTGTGATTGAGGACACATCGCCCTCACACATCAACACACACATACTTATACACACATTTTGGCTTAAGGAGGAACGGGATGGAAAAGCCGAGTGAAACTCATTTTCCTGAAGCAGAATGGGAACAGAAAGAAAGGGGAGAAAGGAGGAGCGAGTCGGTGGGTGAAGAGAATGCAGGAGAGTCAGCGAAGAGGCCGAAAAAGGTGGAAACAAAAGGGGGAGAGGGAGCGAAGCAGACAGAGACAGATGGACGGAGTAAAGACGGGGAAGGGAGAAAGAGAGATGACTGCTAGTGACCGGCCTTTGTAGATGACTGTTGTTGCTCACTTTTGAGTCAGCTTCACTGAGGCAAAGTCTTAATGACTCACGACCCAATACTCTGCATAATCAAGCTGTGCCTGTGTGGGTCTGTGTGTGTGTTGGCGTGTGCGTGAGTGTGTGTACGAGCCACTAGTCTTGTAACAGAGAACTTTATTACCATCTGTTCCCACACATGCTTATTTGTTTAGCCCTGACATGCACGTCTTCTTCAATCGCTTTGCTATTTTTTCTCTCTCCCACTCTGTGCCTCTTCCAATCACCTCTCCTTTTGTGTCCCCCTCCTCACTCCCCGCGTGGAGGGGTTGTGTTCCAATAAATAGTGTCCAACACACACACACACACAAAAAAAAAATCATGGCCATTATCTTCGAGCCTTCCTAACTACCTCGCTCGTCTTGGTGACATGGAATCGCGCTCCAGCCATTTTAATCAAAGCATGTGTGTGCATGTCAGCCTGTCTGAATGTGTGTCTGTGTGTGTGTGCCTCAGTACCTGCAGAGGCCATTAGGTGGAGCTGGTGCCTGACTGAGAGAAAGGGAGAGAGGCAGGATGGATAGCTGAGTGCAACGGAAGGGAAGGCTCACTCTCCTCTACCTGGTATCACAGATTTTCCTGGCAATGTGTGTTTTTTTTAAAGGTGTCCAAGTGTGTTGTAGGCTGGATTGCTTGCATCCAGGACAATCAATTATTCACAGAACAATGAGTATCACATGGTAGTGGAAGTGTTGGCTACAGATTTAAAAAGGAAAGAAGAAGAAGAAATATTATTTATGCAAAAAGCATAGGTACTACTAAAAAGAAGCCATACCTGCAAGCACACCTACACTAAAACAAAAGGAACACCTTAATTTAGACATCTGTATATTATAAAACAGACTGTGTTTAAGGACAAGACCGATATTAATTACTTTTACACATTTACCGGTGACAGCTTTTTGAGTTTTAGTTTTTGCAAATATGCTGGAAATCAGCAAGACTCAGTGTGAAATTCTTCACAATAAGATTCTGACGCCTTGCATGAAACACGCAGATCTTCCCCTGATTTGTGAAAAAAAACAAAAAAAAAACAACCACACACACACATACACAACACACAGACGCACATGCACCTGTGCAACCACAGATCTTGTTGGCAGTTCAGAGAAAAAGGGACGGTAGCCTGGAGGAAGGGCAGGTGTCCACAGATGGAGCTCTTTCTGTCTCTCTCTCTCTCTCTCTGTCACAGATGGACCCAATCACACCTATTTCTCTCTCACATGCCCTATAGCTACATAATCAGTGTGTGCCTGTGTGTGACTCTGACTTGTTTATTGTCACGTAAAAAAGGAGTGTCTCCTGAATGAGTCTCTAAATATGCATACGTGTAGCCTACAGCGGAGCGCGTGTGCTGTTTACTGTGTGAGGCTGAGCAGTGAGGGAACACTAGACTTCTATCTACCTATCAGTTTACGTATCAGTCTGCTCAAGCCTAAGTACAACTTACAAGAAATGTGTGTTCAGTCAGATGTTCTCATCATCATGGTTTTGGACAACTTTTAATTTTCTGCATATCTGGTGACAGCTGAACACGTGTGAGGCGGCCTGCGGGGGGCTTGTCTGTCTCAGACGGCAGGGGGTCCCGCTAGCCAATGGGACCACCCAATCTGTAAAGCAGGAAGTGAACCACCGATCTGTCATCTGTCTTCATAAACCCACCAGTCAGGACCCTCCTAATTAGTCACCATAGAAACCATGGCTAATTCCCTGGTCTGCCATGCCAATCACGTCCTGTCTGTGGCAGCAATCAGAAAGGCACATTTATCCACCACTGGGCCGGATCCCTGTAACAGATGAGTGTGTGTTGGTGGGTGCCTTTGTGTGCATGTGTATGCATGTGGGCGGTTCAGGGAGTTTGTGTGAGCTTGTCAAAGGCTTGTATTTCCTTAGACAATGTTGCCTTTATCTTAAAAAAAAAAAAATGCACACACACACATTACGCCTGTCTAGCTTGTAAATTCATAATGTTTGTTCAGATAGGAGGCAGATGTGTCAGAGCTGCTGAGAGGGGTGTGTGCCACGTTGTGATTTTCTGTGGGAACTGTTTGATTAGCTTGACGAGTGCTAGCAATCCCCACACACCCACAAAGCAATCAAACAACTATTATATGGCTCACACACAAACACAAACACGTACATGGATACAGGCGCAGAGACGTACCGTAGACACGCTTAACCTTTTCCTCTGAGGTCAGACTGTTCGGTCAAACAATACAACCGCGCGAAATATGACCCCTGCCGGTCTCAAATAACCTGTACATTCACACATGGGAGTTCAGACTCATCAAAGCACTTTGATTTTTTCCAAATGAAATCCCCATCTAAATATCCAATCGATTGATCAACACAGAATTAGAAAGGCAAATAGCCAGAAATAACCTTGTAAATATTGAAGAACACACTGATGAATACATTATGGATTGATGTGGAGCAGGGACAACCTGTGTCCCATCCATTTCTTCCCATCAGCTACCTGTCAATCACTGTAATCGCCGTCAATTGGAACGTGCTCACCAGAAGGCTGGGGTGGCTGACACACAAAGATGCTCTTACATCCAACTTCAAATCAATGGCCAAAAAAACACTCAGAAGCGCATACGAACGGTGCAGGCTGGCATTCACGGATGCCAATCATAACTTCAAGGGCACATCAAAGCCAAGTTCTATTCAGATGTATGCCGTTTGATCACCACCACTGCCCCCACCATGCACACACATTCTCACACTCCACCATATGCGTATATGACCTGTGATATAACAGCGAGTCATTAAAATTAGACATGTATAGACTGAAACAAATGCTAAATAATTAAAGATCCATGTGTGTTCATCCACAGCAGACGAATTACAGGGGTTTGCGTGGAGTGAAGTTACAGCGTGGCTCTATTGTTCCTGCTTTCTGTAAAGAATTTAACACAATGCCATCTGACTGTTGTAGTGACAAAGAAGTATCCGAGAGTCTTACCTGTCTCATGAGAGAGGGTCTTGGTCCTTCCTGTGTTGCCTGCGTGATGCATCGCTCCGTACTTGTCGCTCTTTCTGATTAACCCTCTACCCTTATCTCCTCTCCTCCACACTCCACTCCTCTCTGCTCCCTTAAGAGTCCTCTTTTCTTGATTCTCAATCTTTTGCACCCTGTTTTCTCCCTCTTATCAAAGTCCTTGCTTTCTGTCGTCTCTGCCTCGCTGTTGTTCTTCTTCTTCACTCTTGTTTTCCCTCCCTTCTCCCCTCTCTGTCTATTTCAGTCAGCTCTGTGAAGCACAATCCGCTAGCTGAGTGCTGGAGCACCGCGCAGGAGCAGAGAGAGAGAGAGAGAGATAGAGCAGAACGAGGAGATGCGCACGCACGCACACACACACACACACACACACAAGCACAAGCACGCACGCACGCGCGCACACACTTGCGTGGTGTGGATCGACACACTTGCGCACGTGTAGCTGTTGCACTGCAGAGATGAACGCCACACACCAGAACACCAGGGGGAAAAAAGATGAGCGCAATGCCCTGCACTGCTTTGCCTCCTTTTCCAGGAGACTGCAGGTCTTTTTGTCTCCCTCCTGCTTCTAGTCCTCAGTCCTTTTTTTTTGCTCAATCCGTCACAGATCAAGGCCAACTCGGGCACAGGGGAATGGATGGATGAGAAAACACTGAGAGTACGAGCGCCTTTCAGCCTGTGGCAGGCAGAGCAGAAGACAAGGAGAGATGTGGCTGTGGCTCCATCCTCCATCTGCCCACAGCTGAGACTGAGAGCAGACTCAACACACACGCACACACACCAGCTCCCTCGCCCTCTCTCTCTCTCTCTCTCTCTCTCTCTCTCCCAGCAGCGATGCACCAGCGAGATGGAGGGGGAGGAAGGATGACGGCGGGAACTAACGAATGAGCCAAAGGAGAGAGAAAAGGGGTTGGGGTGAGACAGTGAAAGAGGGATGGTGTAGTGGTAGAAAGGAGGAGGAGGAGTAGGAGGTGGCAACGAGGGCGGCAACACGCAATGGAGCCCACAAGCGCTAGAGAGTGAAAGAGTGACAGAATCATGGGAATGTGACAAAGCATGCACATTAGAGGCGAAGGCGAAAAGGAGAAGGGAAAGGATAAAATGGTTATGAAGAAAATACAAGGGAGTGGGTGGGAGAAGACAGGAGAGAAAGGGAGGAGGAAAGGTAAGGAGAACAGGGGAGACAGGGGTGAGGTTAAAAGGAGAAAAGACGAGGCAGCAAAGCAGAGATGCGGAGCAGGATGGAGGGAGGAAGGGCAGAGGACACTGCGGCGATGAAGCCAGTAATATGTCAGATCTCACATGGGCGCGCTCACATCCACATAATGTCCCTAAAAAGGAACAATACAATGTCAAACAATGCAGGAGGATGGCAGCCTCTGAAACAACACTTTTTCAAACAAACTCTTGCCAACCAAACATCAACCTCCCAAGACATAAAACAATAAAAAAAAAAAGGGGCAGATACTTTTCTTACTTTTCTTTTTTTCTTTATATAAATCATAAATTATTTGTCCAGTGCCAGACAAGGATAAACAGAACATCACACATCAAGCTAGTCAGACAAAACTCAGATAAGATACAAAAATGTGTTTCTTTCTCTGTCCCTTAACAGACTCCAGCCAAAGGCTCAGGTGGCAGGTTACCAGGTGAGTGAAGGTCCTTGCACTGCCCAGCAGAGGGCACACAGCTAGTCAAATATCAACCCAAAAAAAAAGCTGAGGTCATCCAACTCATCATGTTTTTATAATATTAGCATAACCCCACATGACTGAACACATTAATCAACATTCAGTATGCATCCAGACACATCATTTAAGACGCTTATCAGACATTATGCAGCCATGCATCTTCTAAGATGTTCATCGGATATTTCAGCATCACTAAGATGAAAGATATATAAGCTAGTCAATGGTAAGCTAGTCTGTAACGTTGGGGCTTTCATCTGTTTTTGAACATTACAGAACCAATGTGGAAGGTAAACTTTGCTACCAGACAAATAAGAAGGATGCCACTCAAATAGAAATGGACATTGATCAAAGCGATACACTCGCACACAATGAAGAGCAGGTATAAAACTGCTGCTCAGAACAAAAGCTACAGCAAAAACGAATCAGGTGTGTGTAGTAATGAAGAGAGAGGAGGAGATGAGCAGGGATGACCCCTAAGCCTCCACTCCAGAGGACCACTGCCAGCCTCATTTTCCATTTCTTCATGTAACATTCTCACACGCCATTTATCATCCTCAACGAGTCACACGATGACTTGCGCACAATGTGCTGCGGCACCCCTGCGTGCACATATGCGGTTGATATGTGTGAGCACGCACACACATGCTCGCACATATGTATGCGGAGATCAAGAGCGGTGCACACATGGGCAGGTACTCTCCCTTGGTACCCACACTAGCAGGTGCTGAGGCTCGATTTACTGCGGGAGAGGAAGGGGTGGCGTT
>VUQI01022602.1:0-11810 GCA_015106735.1 Paratilapia polleni
TTCCACCAAATATTGATTTCTGAACACTTCCTAAGTTAAAACATTAGTAATGTGTTGTTTAAAAATGAATATGAACTTGGTTTTTTTGCATTATCTGAGGTCTGAAAACACTGGACCTTTTTTCATTTTCTGCAAATAAATGCTCTAAATGAAAATATTTGTATTTGGAATTTAGGAGTTATGTTGTCAGTAGTTTATAGAATAAAACAAAAATGTTCATTTTACTCAAACATATACTTATAAATAGCAAAATCAGAGAAACTGATAATTTTGAAGTGGTCTCTTAATTTTTTCCGGAGCTGTATACAGTATATATATATATATATATATATATATATATATATATATACATACAGTTCAGTTATAGTTATAGTTTTAAAAATCTCTGTTACTACTTTCCTGTTCTTCTTTAACCAACAAATGTCCTAAATAATACAGAGGGAATGAATGGAGTATCAGCCCTACTTTCAACGAGGCATTGAGGGGTAAATGAAACAGTAAAGAATGCCATATGACAGGACAGCTGCCAGGAAAGATGCTTTTTTCTTTGGTTCCTTTTTAAGAGTTGCATGAGGCCTCTAGGAAACAAAAAAATGGTTTAAAGGCATATTTGGCCTAGAAAGTCAATTAAATGAATTAACGTATGAATAGATATGATGCCAAACTGATGTCGCAACATAAATTGTCAAGATGCCCCACCATGTTGCCACTGCCATTATTTGATCTTTTTTCAGTACTTCGATCAGAATGATGAAGTAGTTTGTTGAAATGCCAATTGTAAAACAGTCTGTTTTTGTCTACTATGGCATTAAGATATTTTATTATATATACAATATCCTATACCTACCAAAAGTCATATACACACTACAATACAGAGAGCTTCTCCGGGAGAATAAACCTCCTCCACTCCATTTCAGTCCCAGTGCTGCCCATGGTTTTGGAAAAAAACAAACAAAAAAAAAAAAACAACATACACAGCTAATAGTCACATTAACTCAGACAATAATTTGTTTTATTTCACTGAGCCCAGAATAGACAACACATGCACAAATCACTGCACAATCTCAGTGCTTTCTCTCTTGCTGTCATAAGTGGTGAGTGTGAGGACCTAAATGCAGGACTCAGAAGCTGGCATGAATGAACAAAAGACAAGTCTTTCTTTTGAAGTCGTAGCAAAGTCCAAATAGTGGCAAACAGAATTCCAACATGGAAACACGAGAAGCACACAGATGCTAAGGAAAATAAAAGGGAGAGACAGGACTGTTTATACACATGGTAAAGGGCAATCAGGGCACGTGGAAACAAAAGGGAAATTAAACAACAGTTAAACACAATCAAGAAAAACTACAGACAGGAAGTAAAACTAGAAACAAGACAGAGGAGACAATAACTAACAAAGTAAAATAATAAATTAAGGAACTAAACTAAAGTAAACACAGAAGCAAGAAACACACAAAAAACACTATATGAGCAACAGTGGGGAGGCTAGAATAATAAACCACAATACAATGAAAATGCAAAAGGAACAGGAACAAATGTAAAAGTCATCTTCTGGAAGTGGTAAAAGACTTAATTCACTGTGATAACACCCATTAAAAAAACCCTGCAAATATCAAATAATTAATGTGTGACAGTTCATTAGAAATCTGAGGAAAAAGCACATAGAAATAATATTCGGTAGAAGGTCTTGCAACTTTTTGAAAGAATCAGGGGTCTGGGCAGCTGAGGTTAGCAGTTTTTCTATGATAAGACGAGACGCTTCTTTTGATTGCTCCCTTATTCACAAGGGGTTGCCACAGTGGATGGATCCACATATTTGATTTGACACAGATTTTTACGCCCTTCCATTCATTTATGCTGGTAAGAGAGTAACATTTTCAGTCCTGGCAACACCAAAGTAAAGAGAGAATGTTTTGTGTGGATTTATTTAAGCCCCACAGCCAAATCCAATAATCAAAGTGGTTCCACTGGAATTAACCAGCTTTTACTTTCTGGTATGACTAGCCTATTTTTATACGTACTATTGCAGAAATTTAAATTGACCTTTTTACTTGGATAACATCAGTTTGGATAAAAACTGAATTTCTTAGTAAAAACTAGTGTGAATATTATTCAACAGGCCTAACAACGCATTATTGTAAATTATTGTAAAGTACTAATTTTTGACAATATTGTCTGTTACAAATGGTCAAAAATTTCAGGTGGACATGAAAGTGAAAGAAAAATTGGAAAACAGCTCTGGTCTTTGTAAGCATTCTAAATGTTGTTCTTGGTCATTTTCTAGCCAGCTAAAAACAATTAACAGTAATTGGATTGGTTCATGGAGGTCTGAAGTGGCACTCTGGGGCCATGTTAACCGGGGCAATCTCTGATTAAGAAAACAACAGCCCCATTACTTCCTGGGCTGTGGTAAGGAAACAGGAAGGATGTACTAATTGTTGAAATTAGTGTGTATGGATTGCTCCATATCTGATTCTTTCAGGGTTTCACTGATTCATTTGTTGAGGCATTCATTCATTCAACATTTATTTCTAACTTTGAATCCACGAGAGGCTACCCTCTTTTTTATTTAAAATTAAAAATAGTCAATGACAAAAGCAAATTAAAAACAAAAAAGAAAAAACAAACAAACAAAAAAACATTTCCCTATCTTGTAATGAATAAAACTTAAAAAGGAAAAAAACAGTACAGATGATTTGTAAGACAAAGAAAATGTAATGAAAATACCATATGAGAAAACCTAAAACTCACAAATAAGGCAGATATTCCATAAATTTTAACAGGGAATTAAAATGTAATACGGTGTTTAAAAGGTATAAAAATGCATTTTAAATTGCATTTCTAGAATGTCCAAAGGGTAATGTCTATTGATTTTAAGTTATTTTGACTCAGGAGTAAGGTGCAATAAATCAAAAGCCCTCTTTTCCAGTTGCAGAGTAACTTGTGGAACATGAAGCAAGAGTCAGTAGACCAGGTCTGATAAAGTCCATCTGTGTTTCGATGCAATCCTGAAACATTTATTTTTTTATTAGGATCTCTCCTAGCTGCACCCTTTAGCACAGCTGCTCTTCTTGGTGTTCACCTTAAAAACATATATAAACATTAAACTCATACGCAAACCTGCATTCAACACAGCTCGATATAATAGATAAAAGCAAACATAAAAGTAGAAAAAGGAATTTATATCTTTATTCAGTTTCTTATTTTAGTGACTTCTGAATTTCTTCTGATTTCTTCTGAAATGTAACATTATAATTCCTCAGTAAAGGCTTTAAAGATTTGCTTCTCTTGGAAGGAAGACCATTCAGCCTTGTAGCATATAAAATACAAAGACGTGTACCTTAAACATCACATAATAAACCTTAAAGCGGAGTGATAGACAGGGTCCCAGGTTCAAGAGTATGTATGCCTATAAATCACATCACCATAGTCCAAGATTGACTTGAAAACTGCCTCTACAGCCCATTTCCTACAAAAACTATGATAATTTTGTTTCTGTAGGTATATCCAATCTTTTGCCTGAATTAGCACATTCATTTATCTACTGAAAATGAACGTCAATTTTTCATCAAGCCAAATGCCGAGATATTTATAGTCTGTGACTCTCTCGACCTTAAATAAATATCAAGATCATTATAATCTCTGATTCTGGAAAATAGCATAGTTTTACGTCTTTAAGGGAGTCTTGCACAGTGTTGAAGGAACATTGTGAGTTTCTGTCCAATAGATGTACAGAATCAGAAATATAATACAACACTGTGCCATCTGCATGTATAGATGGGCATGATAGTTCGCCAGAGAATAAATAATATTCTTAATATGAAATTTAACCAAATGGGATATATTGTTTGCCCAATAAAAACCCAGGGAGATAGCTTTTGAGTTTAAAAGGTTGTTGTCCCATAAATTCATGACCTTATTCAACCTCAGCAACAGCAAATACAGAAGTATGGGCTGCTCGACCAGATCGAAATAATTTCAGTTACTCTGAATTTTACAGACCACTCTTAAAACATGGAGAACAACTTCCAGGTCACAAAATCCAAGGAGATGATGCAACCAGCCCAACACCAAAATGACAAAGAGCTGTAGTCAGTATGCCAGTGATGCACTGAAACAACAGAGAACATCATGTCTGTAGCTTTTCCTCCATTTGGTTTGTAATTCTCTGGGTTGGATTAGTTTAATTATACTAAACCTAGAATTCTCCAGTTAACGGCACTGAACTCAACAGCTTTGTCTTTTATTTGTTATAATTCTCACATGTGGGAATCAGTGATAGAAGAAAACAATGAAAGCTCTAGACATAGAAATGGGTGGGAGCTTGAAGTTAGAAAATTTTATCGTGCTGCTTTTCCCAGCTCCTGTGGCTTGTCCTTGCTCCTGTTCAGTAGACAAATGTGTTCTTACAGTGAACACTATAACAAAGTATTATCTAATGTCTGTTTTGAGCCTTGACTCCTAAAACAATGACATTAGATGTTGGATATGTTTGTAATCCACCAATTGTTGCCATTTCTGTTGCCTTCCTAATGTCAGTCCTTTTCATCCCACCTATCATACAGTCTATTGGAAGTTGTGAGACCCAGGTAAGGCAGTCCAACTGCTTGGCGAGTGGTTGCTGGCTGTTGCCAGGTGAAATCTGTCACAAAGAGGGTGCTGCACCACAAATCTCCTTGTGATTGCTTTGGCACATTGCTGTGGTCGCCTGTAGTTTGCATGAAATATGCCGAATTCAAGTGTTTGCCGACTTGTCTGGAAACACTTGCCATTTTACTCTCCGAGCTGTTTTGAAACTTGAAAAAATGCGACGCACACTGTAAACAGAGACTGTTCGCCTTCAAAGTAAAAGCTGTGTCTTTTGAAATCTGTTGGTTGCAGCTATAAGGCACAACTTTTATTTTGAAGGTTAACTGTCTCATTTTTAATCACTTTTCTCCTCTTTCACTTTTTTTTAGGGCGACTCATTATTCTTTTGCTTTTAGCCCAACCTGAAACCAAAGTGTCATTACAAAAACTTACTAAAAAAAGGGGGAAAGGGGGAAAAAAAAGAGAAAACAAACCTTTAAGGGTTCTACATGATGACTGGTGCTCCTCGGGAGCTAGAAATAGGGGAGTGTCATTATTAATGTTTCTTCTAGGTTTCCCTTGAAATGAGGCAAGACATAATGCTATAGCTAGGACAATAACTTAGACATAGTGTATGCTATGGACTGGTACTTATATAGCGCTTTTCTACTCAGTTTTGTGTACTCAAAGCGCTTTATACTACAGGCCTAATTCACCCAGTCACACATACATTCATACAGCACTTTTATCTATACTTAAGTGCTTACTAACATTCACACACACTCACACTCTGATGAATGCATCGGGAGCAACGTGGGGTTCAGTATCTTGCCCAAGGATACTTCGGCATGCAGACTAGGGGAGCCAGGGATCGAACCTTCTGATTAGTAGACGACTCACTCTACCTCCTGAGCCACAGCCGCCTATGATGTCCATCTCTGGGAGCCAGCAGTCATCTTAAATCCTTTGATACTATAATTTAAATAATTAAGTGTTCCAGAATTGGTCACCTTAAATCCTCAAATAAATATAAAGTGAGGCATAATTTGCAGAGGGTCACAAGTTCTCACTTCACATATCTCAACATTGCTTGTTATTTTTAATGCTAGCAAGTTTTGCTGGATGAACTCAAACAACTTGTGGGGTGAAAAATACTTTTTGCCTTTAAGACTACACAATAAAACTAAAATACACTGCTTTAATATTGTTCTAAAGTAAAGGTTGAGTGAAAGCTTTCTCCCTACTAGAGCAATGAAATCATCCATTACGATTTGGCTGACAGTGGATGGGGGGGATTGTTTTCTGCCTTCACAGACCATATGCTCAGACCTTTTTAGAGCCTTGACTGATGGGGTCACAAGGATCCTCAAGCATGACGTGCACTGCACATTCAGCCAACTGTTGGTAGAGTCCTACACCATCTGTCTCACTTTGCTTTGTTGACAAAGCAGCACCTTAATGTTGCAACAGTGAGAAATCTCAACATATGTCATCCACAGGTGAGATTAGTAAGATATTTTTGGTCAGAGGTGTCGTAGACATGTTTACTGTATTTGGATTAATATTTGGATTAATACTAAACTGATATATGTGAACTAACATGTCCTCATGTCAAACAGAACAACAGTTCATGGAAACATACATGTTTATTTAACAAGAACAAATTATAGATTCGTAGGGAACATTTCTTAAAAATAAAAAAAATGCAGAGCTCAGTTGATTATAGCACAGCATGCTCACTTACTAAGAGTCAAACAGACTATTATGCATATTTCCATAACAATCATCACTATTAAGACAACTGTAAGTAGTTTTGCTGGAGTCCAATTACATTTGATGTTTGAGGGGAATATAAAGGGCACTGAGGACTTTGTATGATGTATTATTGAATGGAAATTAATGGAAGCTTGTTCTGGCTATTATTGCTGTCTCTTTCACCATCTGCTGTCATTTACAGAAAGAAGGACCTGTATTTCTCTGCATTTTTTTTCTCTCAGTCAGTCAGAAGAACTGATTGAGATTGAGAGTCTTTTTTACAAGGCTTGTGGATTCACTTTAAAAAATGCTTCATGTGCAAGGACTTTACAATAGTGAGAATTTTCATCAGAAGTATCATTAGGGGTGTATTAACATAGTAACCTAGTAAGCCTTTTCTTCTCAAGCAAAGGCCTGTTTTGCTGTTCTCTCTACCAAACAATGATTCAACTAATAAACAGTCCAAGAACGATTCTGCTGTTCCAACTGGGGAAAAAAAAAAAGAAAAAGAAAAGGTTCATCATTGGTTCATCCTTTATCCTTTCCTATCCTTTCCTTTCAAATGCAGATACAGTATTTGTTTATTTATTTTGGGAATACCATCATTGGCCTACAAAGAGTGCCCATAATTCAGGTAGCTTTGTTAAGACTAATTCTCACATGCAACTACTGCAACATGGAGTCATCTGATATTAATGCCATCCATTCAAACACTTTGTGGCAACTTATTTGTAGGGGTATGAATAAGTCATAGGTGCAGACCTTGCAGCTTTTGTGACACAACGGACACAAAGACTGCTGCTGCTTTTATGTTAATGAGATATGCAAAATTAATATACACAGATCACAATCGAAACTTTCCAAAAATGTCTAAATAGAGCGGTGGCAGACTGGATCACCTGCGATGTGAAGTGCTAGCAGTAGCTAGATCTGGACGATTTATAAAAGAGATTTAAAAATATGTAAAAAAAAAAAACACAACAGATGCCGTTCGCCAAAAGCAAGTTGTCTACATCCCTGAATGTATTTAGTATTTAAACAGTTTTGGTTATTGACAACTGGTGCCACATTTGAAGAAACAATGAAGCCAACCTAATTGGCCCAAAGTTGCAGCTAAGTGGACTAATAGATGCATTTTTCTTCAGTCTTTGTGAAAAATGTAAATGGATCCAAAGGAGGGCTTCAAAAGTTTAACAGACTTTTGGAACCACCCACACTAGTATGACCCATCTTTTCCAGAGCAGTGTGAACATGATGCCATTGCTGCCTGAGCTTTATAACGGGTAGCCTTGATTTTTCTTTCATGATCTCTTTTAAACTCTCAAATGTTACCTTTCTCATCCCTGCTTTGACCAAAAACACTGTTCACAGTGCCTAACCGTTAAAAATCCACCACAGCAATTTATGAGAGATACCTCAAATTATAGACCATGGTGAAGAGAATTGATTTTTCACTGGTCTCTAGGCCCAGTAGTCATGGCATTGCTCCGCACACAAAAGGGCCTGCTGGGAATTGGAGAGAAGCAAGGAGTAGAGTGAAAATACCATGGATTTAAATACCTGATAATCAAATTAAGTTTCCCAGAGTGCCATGGAACAACTGCACAGTGCCGATAAGATAAGGAACATAAGGGGAATAGGAGAAAGAATAATCACGAGAGAAAGAAAACCCATAAAACCTCAAACAAGGTGGGGGATAAGCAATGAATAATGTAATGAACTTGTAAAAGCTCAAAAATAATCTCTCTTTTAGTCTCTTGTTTTAGTTCCTTGTTTCTTTCTTTTTCGCTTCCCTTGCTCTCAATCTTTCTTTAGAAATTTCCTCATGAACTCATTATATATAACATCACAAGAGACCACTCTTCAAAAGGATTTAACACTGAACAAAATTAATGCCATTTCCTCAATACCCAACTACTACAAGGTCACAGAGAAGGAGCGAAACCTGTGATTGGCAATTTGAACTTAACTTTTAAGTATTTCCTCACAAAGCTACTGTTCATATTTCTAACTTTTTACAAAAAAGAGCCTTGTCTGCACCTCTTAAAATGCAAAACTGTTTCTCTTAGCAGTAGAGTTACAGCACCTTAGTAGTTTCAGATCAAATTCACTGTTATCTTGTTAATCTTCCTTACAAAAAGTAGTGTTATTAAAGTCACATGTTTATGCATTCCAGTAGCGCTTTATTAATTGTAATAAAAGGTTAATATCATGATAACAGGAGGGTAGGTTTATTGTAACATGGTAAAGTTGCAGTCATAAATTGCAAAGTTGTTTCAATCCACTTATGTTTGTGGTAATCTGAATAAACTAGCCTGCACTCAAGCCAAATCTTGCAGCTACCTTAATTAAGTAGCCAGCAAAGCCAGGGTACAGGTTAGTGTTTTCAGTCCATTCTACTACTGGTTGGATCACTTTCATGTTTTGTTGCTGTAGTACTTGCCTGCTACATGACATTATCTAGCTCTTGTTGCTTATTAGAAAGCCCACAGTAATTGGATGGTAAAGCATCACTGGACATTTAGAACTGTGGCACAGGCCTGTAGATTTTCCATCTGGTGCAAGCCATAAATATGTACATCACCTCTCAAACTGAGAAAAACAATTTGAGAGGTAATATACACCAGCACCTGCTGTCCTAGCAGTCGGACCTACACTTCCCTGTTTTTAATTGGACAGACTAACATACTTTTAAATGTAAGGGTTGTTTTCCTTTACAGTCAGTGACTGCCTGGAGTCTAGAACCCATGGACATGAGCAAATGCTGTGTTTCCTCCCTTGAGATGCTCTTCTAGGCCTTTACTGAAGCCACCTTCAGTTGCTGCTTGTTTGTGGCTCTCTCTGCCTTCAGTTTTGTATTTAATAACGGAAAAGCATGCACGCTCTGTTGGGTTAAGATCAGGTGACTGACTTGGCCATTGAACAATATTCCATTTCTTTGCCTTGAGAAGCTCTTGTGTTGCTTTTGCAGCATGCTTTGGGTCATTATCCATTTGCACTGTGAAATGCTGTCAGTTTTGCAGCATTTGGCTGAATCTGAGCACTGAGTATAGCCCTGTACACTCCAGAATTCATCCTGCTACTTCTATCAGCAGTCGCATCATCAATAAACACTAGTGACCCGGTTCCATTGGCAGCCATACATACCCATGCCATAACATTGCCAACACCATGTTTGAGAAAACATGCTGTTCCCTTCCTTCTCTATACTTTTCTCTTCCCATCATTCTGGTACAAGGTAATGTTAGTTTCATCTTTATGGACCTCTATATGTGATCAAAACTTATTTTCAATGTCAGTTTAAAAGACTCACTATTGGCAGCCTTGGTTGCTATGGAGTGCAGTACCATACTCTACGGTTTGCTTGCAGCAGTGATTAAACTGTGGGCTGGTTGTTAGTGTATCAGCTTGAATAACTACTGAGGGTAAACAAACCTGGTAAATTATCCAGGGGCCTGTATTACGAAGAAAGTTCAACATACTCAGGATATAGTTTCTTTTTCTGGCTTTGCTTACCCTAACCTTGGCAATAAGGCTAAGCAGTCACACAAGGTTGATTATCATTATTATATGGATAGGTCTATAGGTAGCAGAGCAATCGATTTTCCAAAGAAAGATAAAATTATAATTTTAGAAAAATATGAAAAGGTTAAACACATAATATAAGCCTAAAGGAAGACAGCTGCTGCAGCTAAAGCAGTGGTGTGACTGTGTGAGGAAAAGTATGATAAGCGCTTCATGAAAGTGTCTGTGCTTCAAGCAGCTTGGTCAGTAAGACTGGAAAGACTGCCAGGAAGGAAACAATGACAACTGTGTAAGTACAGTCAGCATTTTTGCATTTCATTTTTTGACTTATTAGTTAAAAAGTGCATTGCAAAAATGTCAAGTGATTATTACACCTCACTCATTAAAAGAATCTGACAGATTGCAATTGCATATTCCATTAAATAAATGTTTAAATATGTGTAAGTTTTAGCCTTATTCTTTTCAGCTGTACCACCTATGGTTATTTAACTGTCTGAGAGCAAGGAAAGAATAAACAGAATCCAAACATATGCTTAGCCTATGTGCAAATGGTTACCCTGATATAGGTTCACATATGTTTATCTGGTATCTAGGTATTAGGTATTAAGGTTTACAGAACAATAAAAAATATTTCAAAATTGCCAACAGGAAAAGCAGGAATAAAGTTGATTCTAAGAATCTTACTGGTGCTCATCAGGGAAAGAGACTTTAGACACTCTGAAAAGCACTTTTAGACCCAATTACCATCCAAGAGATTATCCAGGAATAGTTGCTGTTTTCTAGAGAAGTGATTGGTCCTTAGGTAATGACGTTGTGTGCGATGACCTCTTGCATCTTAGGTCTGCAGTATAAGTTACCATAGTGATGTACCCTGGTAAGAAGTGAACCACCTTCATCATACTGAAAACCCAGGGCTAACTCTGAAGTTACCTCGCTAACCACAAATCCTGCTTCATAGTACAGGCCTCTTGTGCCAAAACCCTTGTTTTGTTTATGGCCAACATAATAAAGCTGAAATTACAGGAGAGATATTAATTCCTGAGTTTTATTATCCACTTATTGAGAAGTGCTCCATTTGGGGAAGGATAACATCACTGTTGAAGAAACCTATGGCCAAACAACTGCTGATACACATGCTTTGCTGGACATTTGATGCTGCTTTGCAAAAGATGTTCATAATGTCTAAAAAGGATGATTGTGAATTATTTCATATAAATTTTAGGAAACATTATTTCTTGGTAGTCCACATACGTATATCTAATGACTGATCTGCTGCTATATTTTGCAGAAACCTGAGTGATGTTTTGGTCACATATTTATTTTGTTTCTATTGAACTTCATCTCAATCTGTTTAATCAATACATAGACTTATGCACCTCAGCCAAGCATAAAGCCCTCAATATTTCTTTATATCCAATGGTAACAACTACAGCACGCCTAAGGTTGTGTAAAGATTTTGTGGCAAGGCCACTGATTTATGCTTAAAGTCTGTGATTACTGCAATTAAAGCACTTGGTTAATGTTAGGAAAACATTGCAAACACTGTAAATCTGAAATAAAATCGAAAGACACCCTATAACATACACCCATACACATGCACACATACACACAGTTGTCTGGATGTAAACAACAGAATTGTTTCTATGGATATTTTAAGCTTCTAAGGATATTCGTCCACTAGTGGTTATAAAATCACTTTGCAAGTTAAAGGTCACAGGCTCATCTCTTACTATAACATGTCCAAAACATAATTTTGTATCATTTTTATTTTTACTTTTACTTTCTTTTTTTTTTTTTTTTTGGTGCAGGATAGATGACCCAAATGCATGCAGATGAAGAAGGCAGGAACAGTTCAGAGATTTTAATATCAGTGATGCTAGAGGCTTGCATGAAGACATGCAGGTGCAACTAAAATTTACATAAGTGAGTACAAAAAAAGGCAACATGGGAAGCAAGATGAT
>VUQI01022602.1:11865-24173 GCA_015106735.1 Paratilapia polleni
TTTAACCCACTGGTTAAATACAGAGAGAGTGATTGGTGAAGGAGTAAGGAATTCTGACGGTATGTGGTAGTCCAGTGTTGAATGGCGAGGACAGGAAAGTTCAGGAGAAATAAAGGGGAGAAGTGACAAAAGAACAGAGGGGAGGGGCTGAAGCAGAACAGGCAAAATGAATAAGAGACATGCAAGAAGTTTGACTTTTTTTAAGGCTCAAGTTTGAGTATCAAGACTTGAAAACTTAATGTCCTTTAGGTAGCAGTTTTGAGTGGTACAGTAGTTGAGGAGATTCCTCAAATTTTGTCAAATCTTGACACACATTTACCAAAATGCAACAGAACTTCAGCACTGGACATGATAACATGTTCTATCTGTACTCTTTACGTGCATTTTTGCGCAGTAGTTTGAGTTTATTTTAATCCTACAACTACAAAACAAACTCTGGTTTGAGTTAGGTAGAGTATAAACTGAATACGTGAGTAAAACTTTTTCCCAAACGATACTTTGCTATGTATCATCATTACCACTTCTCCCTTGAACATTTTCCTTTGGTATTAAGCCACAGCACTCCAGGCACTACAGCTCCAGCCATCTGGTCAGCCTGTCTGCTCCTCTTCTCTGCTGTCACTCACTCCTGCCCCCTCAAGTGTCACTCAGCAGCCTGGTGGGCGCTGTGGTTGTGAAGCAGCAAGAGAACATTAGCATCATAAACTCTAATTACTGAGGTTAATAGTTGACAGTTGCAGAGCAAATACTTGAAGGGTTCTCAATTAAACCTTTACTCAGTGAGGCAGCCTCACTGACTGTAACAGTGCACCAGGAAACGGCTGGGAATGCCACATAAGCGAGAGAGCCACTGAAGTATTAACTTCAGTTTCCAGAAATCCTGACACCACACACAGCACATTCATGTTTAAACAACCCATCCTGATTTTAAAATGCGTTTGAGGTCTCTCAGTGTTCTAACAGACCTCTTCCATTCAATCTGAAATAAATATTTAATGAGACTATTGTAATATTTTGCACTCTAAAGATATTATTATTCTTTAGCTCTGCCTGTTTGTCTGGGTGGACCATAACTATTTCCAGGCTATTAGGCAGAGGAATGGTTATGTTTCAGCTGTGAACATAAAGACTAATTTGGGCAAATTTGGGCCATCAACATCTCAGGTACTTATTTGATCTGCACTTCTGCCAAGACAGTCTAGATTTTCCTGTGTGCTGGAAGAAACCCATGTCACCCATCTGAATTTTAAGAAACCAGCTTTTCTCTACTCACATTTGGAAGTGAAAACTTTGATGTAGGGACCATTTGCAGTCATTATTAACATGTGATATCAAACTCCATAACTTATCAAGATAATGGCATCTGATCCATCTGATAATAACACATGATCTCTGAATTTACACCCGCTACTAAAATCTTCTAACCTCGATTCCACCTGCACTGTAACTGGATACCAATTTCCAGCTAAATTAGCTAGGCAAGGCACATGGACTTGGTGATCATGCAAAACTTCAACATGTGAGGAATTTCTATTTATTTATTTTGCTCTGGGAGTTTGAGAAGGTTAAAAAAGCCACCCTCCCTTTACCCCCCCAAAAAACAGAAAAAAAAACCAGCAGAGCACCAAAATGGACATTCAACCCAAAATCAAATACATTTTTCCTCTGGCTTGTAGTGCTAGTTATTCATCTAGATTGGTTTGCTGTGAGTTCCCCAGCACTGTAAAGATGTCTGCTGTTTCTTGAATATAATGGAACAAAACAGCACTTGCCTTGCATTCTTCAAACTAAAAAACAAAAAAGAAAAAGAAAAAAGGAAAAACTCTGTTTCCAGAGTCATGTCTCAGTTTCTTAAATATAAATAAAACATAAAGTCCACAAATCTTTCTGTGAGCAGTTTAATGTAGAAACTTTTTCATTGTCTATACCACCCAAGCAAAAGAAGTGTACAACTAGCTAACATCACAACTCAGCTAAGGGGGCATGGCTAGTGGTGGGGACGCAGTTAATGATTACATCCTGTCATTCTGTCACAGGAACCGGGATAATTCTGGGTAGAGGACCTACAGTGAATGCGGGACACAGAGGCAGGCAGAGATATACCAAAAGCTAAACTTCAAAAGGTGAAACAAAAGCAGGAGCACAAGAAAGAACAGGAGAATATAGTGCACATAAACTGGCAAGGACAAACGGATTATATATCCACACAAAAGGCTGACAGCAAAACAAGACATAGGTGGGAACAAGGCACAGGTGAAACTAATGAGGGCGAGCCAGACAATTCCCCTCCCTGCCCTTTTTTTCCCCATCCCTCATCCCCTTTCTCATTTCCTAAATGCATTTTAGGAACTGAGACATCCTTCAATATGGCGTATGTGTCATTTCCGTGTCACAGGCAGGAGGATGGAGAACAGAGGAGCAGAGGAGGCACAAATTAGTGAAATGAGAAATGCCCCCAGACTGCACATTCGCGATTCCTCTCCTTGACTTGCGTCATGAGGCTTTTCTCATTTCTCTAAATGGTGCCTCCTTGTCTCCTCTGTCCTCCTGCCTCCAATCTTAGTGCACCATGTTGAAGGATGTCTCAATTCCTTAAATGCATCAGGAGGACAGAGGACAGAGGAGAGAGGAGGCCTGCTGGAGGAGCTGTTATCAAGGATGCAAAAGTGTATCCCTTGTGGGAGTGTTTTTACCTCAACGTATATAAAAAAAAAAGAGACAGGGGAACACAGAAGGCAAGAGAACCTAGAAGCACATACACACACAAATACAACAGCCTCTCAACATGAGCAGATGGACACTTTCTTCTGCAGAGTCATGTGGTTGGCAGGTGTAGTTCAATAGGAAATTAGGGTTAGGTTGCAGGGAAGTAACATTGGAAAAGTTGAAATTCTTAATATAGCCATTTAAAGCCCTATAACTACTGAGGAATGAAGATAAAAATGTAATAACTCACTTAACCTAATAAAAATTCACCAAATAGTTAATTCTCTACTCTAATTAGTTAACTTATTCATTTTAATTGTTAAAATCAATTTTCAGAAAAGTGATTAATTCCAGATACACAGAATGCCACTGTTGCAATGCTTTTATCCCTGACAGAGTTGGATTAAACTTATAATTAATGATCAAAAATAAAATGAGGCCAACACTTCGGTTTTACCATACCACTCGCAGAGTGTGTAGCGGTTTCAGGACACATGGCAGCACAAATGCTGAGAGGAATCTTAAATGTGACAATTACCTCTTAAAGCAGCTACTCAGTGCTCCCTGTTGGGGTCCTAACGGCAATGAAATTCAACACAAACAACAAGAGTGTGACTGGTGAACCTGTTAAGTCTCCTAGACCTTATTTCACACCATCTTGCTCTCACATACAGTATAGTAGCATACAGTGGGACACTTGCACACACAGGTCTGTATGTGCAGTCACGTGTATCTTTTCACATGCCTAACCACTCTTGAAGCGCTAGAAAACATCTGTACTGTATAGGCACTCACACATGGAAAACCCTCACAAAAGGCACAAGTACATTTTACACAATTATCTTATTCATCTGTCTTCTTTATCTGCTGATTATTTTGCGTCTCAATTTTTCTCCCTGATTTCATCTCTGCACCGTCTTCCTCTGTGTCTCCTATCTCTTCCGTCTCAGTGCTTTCACATCCTCGCCCACCTTTCTCTATCTACACTACCTTTTCACTTTCATGAGTAACATATACAGAAAATAAGAGTGAGACTTAGTGTATTTATGCATTTGTGAGTGTGTGCATCCATCTGTGTACAGTTCTGTATGTGTGTCCAGTTTCTTCTTCCCCCATCTGTCCCTTCTGCCTTGACGACCAAACACTCTTCTAATGTGCTGTCCAATAAGCCAGTGATTATCATATCGGTGCAATATTAGCTTCTATCACTGCCTGGCTGAGGATCAGTAATTGCTGTCCGTGCAGAGGAAATGGGAAAGGAAATTACATCTGCCTATACAAAGAGATCGTTTCCTTGTTAGTCCTAAGAGACTGTGATGACCCTCTGTGAGTGTGTGAGCATGCACTTGTGTGAACTTGAAGGTGTGTGTGTTTGCATATGGGCTTGTGCAAACCAAAGTGTTTGTGTTTATAATGCACGTTCTCAGTATGCAGAACATGACACCAGTATCAAAGTTGTATTAGACGGACGATTAGGACAAGGGCAGCACTGATGTATAGGTGTCTCCTGCCATCTGAGACTGAGGTCTTAAATGTCAATAAACATTAAAATAAATGCTAAAAAAAGGCATCCATATCAGGTGAGGATGTTCAGATGGATTTATGTATTTATATTATAAATACCCAGTTTTCAATCTAAATATTTTATAATGAAAAGGAACACAGACCGTGAAACAGCCATCTTGTATATTGTATTGTATGTTGCACACTTCAGTAATTTATTTGAAAGTGACAGCTCGTGATCTGAAACTCAAACGTGAGTTAAAACTGGTTTCACTGAGTCCATATTCTCCCTTGTGAAACTATTTATTTGATGAGAGGTTGAAATTCCTGAAATGCTGTATAAACATTCTTGATTTGTCCTTAATAATAAAAAAGCAAAATATAAAGCACATGTATATGTAAATGTACTGTTTATATGATCATGCCTACCCAACCATAACCATTCCCTAAACAATATTTAGATCATATGCTGACATACTACTGGAATATTTTGCAGCAAACAACAAGGGATCCCATATATCTAGATCTGAATCTAATGGAGCGTCCACACAGGGAGCGATTCACTCATTGGAACAAGCTGATGGTTGGCCACTAGCAAACATTTCAGGCTCGGTTGCCTAGGTAACCCTCTAATGTATTTTACTACACTGTCATATGTCAATCAGCGGTATCCTGCACTTTCATTGGTAGTTGCTTCAATCACTTGCCTTGAAGGTGAGAGAGGTTTAACTCGGGACAGGCCCATTTTGCTTGAAGTTGCTGAATGTCATTGACTTTCAATGGTCTCTGGTCACCACGTTGCTGCTACTTGCTTCCTGCATAGACGGGGCTTAAGAGTGCAAGATGTTTCTTCTAAATGCTAAATCTGCAGTGATGTAGTTTCATTTTTCTCACCAGTGGAGTTCTATTTGATTCAAGGCCATTTTTGGAGTGAATTACTTTAACTTTAAACAAGGAAAATAGATTTTAGATTTGCAGCACTTATTAAGATAAATGATTCATGATTCAGGTAAACCAAGCTGAAACTTGTGGGTTTTGCACTGAAACTGCTCACGAGGGAAATAACACTCAGTATTAAATAAACTGTTGACAAAAGCATTTCTAACTAGAAGAGCCATCTTTGCAATTTCACAGCACAGCAAATGTTTTGTATTATTTACACTGCACTCAGCGCTGAGATACCTTTAAAAAATGGACAGACCCATGTAGGTAGAGATGTAATTATGTATGTTGGCAGAGAGATGGATACATCGATTGGATTAAATTAAAGCACAGTTTGGCTACCATGTTATTACCACCATAAAACTATGTGGGTGTTATATTAACACTGATCATACTTGAGTAGGATGAAGCAGAGAAGTGACTTGCTGCTCCATTGTGAAACCATTCCAGCTCCATCAACTTCTTCTCTGTGTCAAAGTGGATGCAATTCCTATTTAACAATATGAAGATGCATGTGCATCAGTGTTTTCAAATGCAGCCACAGCTTATCACTCTCTCACATTTACGCTGAAAATGACCCTCAAAAACACATAAAACATTGATTTAGGATTTTCATATATCCAATAACACACAAAAGCAGGTTGTGCTAAAGTACAATGTCTTCTTTTATCCGTTTAGATGTCATTGTTAACTTCTTACACTCTCTGTAGAGTAACAAGAATTCTATTTGAGTAAATGATTTTGGCACATTTTATGCTTCTGCAAACACATCTGCCACTCATACAGAACAGTGATAATTATATCTATGGCTGATAATAACATCATTTCATTTGTCTATGTTACAACAGAAACAGAATGGCCAGACTCCTTCATGCTGATAGGAAGGCAACAGTAACTCCAATAACCACTCATTACAACCAAAGTATGCAGAAGAGCCTGCAGAAGAACCTTGAAACAGATGGACTACAGCAGCAGAAGACCTCATCTGGTGCAACTCCCGTCAGCTAAGAACAGGAAACTGAGGCTACAATTCACACGGGCTCACCAAAACCGGACAACAGAAGACTGGAAAAATGTTGCCTGGTCTGATGAGTCTTCTGCTGCAACGGTAGGGTCACAATTTGGTGTAAACAACATGAGAGCATGGATTCATCCCACCTCCTATCAATGGTTCAGGCGGTTGTTGGTGGTGTAATGGTGTGGGGGATTTCTTGGCACACTTTGGGCCCCTTAGTACCAGCTGAGCATCATTTAAATGCCACAGCCTACTTGAGTATTGATCACATCCCTTCATGACCACAGTGTGCCCATCTTCTGATGGCTGCTTCCAGCAGGATAATGTGCCATGTCACAAAGCTCATATCATCTCAAACTGATTTCATGAACATTCTAATGAGTTCACTGTACTCAAATGGTTTCCACAGTCACCAGATATCAATCCAATAGAGCACCTTTGGGATGTGGTGGAATGAGAAAATTGCATCATAGATGCGTAGCAAATCTGCAGCAACTGTGTGATGCTATCATGCCAATATGGCTCAAAATCTCTGAGGAGTGTTTCCAGCAACTTGTTGAATCTATGCCAAGAAGAAAAAGAAGAATTAAAGCAGTTCTGAAGTCCAACCTGGTAATAGAAAGGTGTAACTAATGAAGTGACCAGTGAGTGTACTTTTATACAAATAAATCCTGGACAAAAAGTATAATAATTTTCAGTACAAACTGTTTTGGTCTGAGTGTCTTCATGAAGTCTTCTGCATAATCATGAACAACACAATGTGTTAATGTTGGCTGAGCCTTGGGTTGTTTTTATTGCCAGCAGATGTGGGGGATGCTGAAAAAGTGGATGCAATTCCTATTGAAAAGTATGAAGATGTATGTATATCAGTGTTTTGAAATGTATTATCCATATAGATGTCATCATCAACTTGTTTTTACACTCTCAGTAGAGCAGAATAACAAAACTCTACTTGAGAAGATGATTTGAAGATGCTTCTGCAAACACATCAGACACCCATACAGAATAGTGATAATTATATCTATGGCCGATAATAACATCATTTCATTTGATGATGTTACAACAGAAAGTTTTTCAGTTATCCTCAGATGCATTCTTTAATTCCTCTCCTCTTTTCAACCCACTTCTTTTGCATTCTCTGGTTTTATTTTATTCCCACCTACTGCCTCTTCTTAAAGATGACACTACAAAGTGTTTTAGCACCAGTGCATTTTGTTTTTAGTGTTGAAGTTTCTTCCTCCACTGGTTTCCATAACAGATGTCAAGCTGAATGTTTAGTGATAATTTTATTTCAAAAGAAACAGTCAAAAGCATGCACTGAAATTCTTATGACAGACCTATACTGTAGCATCAACCAAAACCAAAATGTTTATTAACAGCTGATTTTGGTAGCCAAAGACAGATGGTATTAAATTACATAGAATCAGAGACATCATAAAGGAGAGACTCCCTACTTAAAGAATCCTGAATATAAAGAATTCCATAATGCCAGGTATTGTAGTTGTATGACACATGTACAGCCACTACTCCCAAAAGCTAATAATCTTCTTTATAACAGCAGGGAAACCAGGGAACATCCGGCCAATCATGTTGTTGCAATGATGCAAGAAAATGCATAGTAGACTAAAAAAGACTGCTCAAAAATACCTACTCGGAGGCATTGCCAAAACTTGACATTACCAAGAAGTGCAAGACCTGTCTAGAAGGACTTTTATAGAAAGTACAGTTGAGCATGGCACCATTTTTAAATCATAAAATAAGTACTGCAAAGTAGGGCATGATTCAAACTCAAAATTATCAACAGATTACAAGCAAGATGTAAAAACACACAAATAAGTCACCATAACACAGGGCCTTTGCACTGAAAATTATATACTATACAGTACTGTGCAAAAGTCTTGAGCCACCCCTTTCTTTATATATTGCTAGGAAAATGGGAAATAGGTGCAGGAAATGTGTAAACATACATGGGAATACAATATATAAAGCAAAAACAGAGTTTGTACAATTCTAACAAGCTTGAAAGTCAATATTTGGTATGACCACCTTTATTCTTCAACACAGCCTGAACTCTCTTAGGAAAGCTTTCTTGTAATTTCTTACAAGAAAATAAATAGTCTTCAGGAATAGTTCAGGAATAGTTCTCCAGGCTTCTTGAAACCTCATTCAAAGCTCATCTTTGGACGTTGGCTGCCTTTTGTTCCATTCTCAAACCATGACAGAGCCTCCACCATGTTTTACAGATGGCTGTAGACAGTCACTCTCTCCTGCTGACGACAATTTGAACCAAAGCTTTCAAATTTGGATTCATCTTTCCATAAGACCTGTTGCCACTAATTTTCAAATTCAAATTCTTGTGTAATTTGACATACCTCAGCCTTTTCTTCCCTTTTCCCTTCCTTAAGAATGGCTTCTTGACAGCCACTCTTCCACTGAGACCATTTCTGATGAGACTTCAGTAAACAGATGCCAGATGCATCTCTCAGGTCCTGTGTCAGGTCTTTGCTGAATTTTTTTTCCAGTTTCTTATGGATATGACTTTCAGATACTGTTCATCTGCTGTAGATAGTTTTTCTTAGGGCTGTCACTTCATCTTTTGTCCTCCACTTGTCCAGTTTGTCCAGTTCATATGTTTTAAGGACACACTGAACGCCATGCTGAGATATGGAAAGTTTTCGGCTAATCGTTCTACGGGAATCACCTTGTTGGTGCAAATATACTATTTTATGCCTGTCAAACTGTGTTATCTTTGGCATTTTTTTAGATTCAACAAAAAAAATGGGAACAAATTATGTAGCTTTGTGACAGGCTGCTAGTAACAAAGTACCTTAAGATACAATTTAAAATTGGTTCTTGGCTAAGTTGTTTGTTATGAGTAGACAAAACATTGGTTTATCCCTTGAGTTAAGCGCCTTTTTTATGCATGAATGATTCATAGGTCAGTGTTAAGTGGCTTAACAAACAAACAAACAAACAAACAAACAAAAATCATTCCTCTGAGAATGGTCAAGTATAAGGACTGGACTGAAAATTAGTGAAAAAGCAGCCAATGTCCAAAAACTTTGAAAGACTTTCAGAAAGGAATACTGCTCAAGACCACTTTTAAAAATATACAGTATATACTGTATATAAGAAAGTCTGGCTCCTTAGAGGCAAAATATAACGCAATGAGGGGTGGCTTAAGACTTTTGCGCATTACTGTATGCATTTGAAATAGCTATTGGTATTACTATTGATTTGGAATGTTAAAGTTAGCCAACATTTCTTCAAGAAGAAACTCTCTCATGGAACAAGTCCTTTTTAGACATTGGAAATGCATTAATGCAAAACTTTGCTAATATACTCTACATGCTGTAGTGACCTTTTCTGTCTTGTCTTTCCCCAGTGTCTCAATGAAGACACCCAGCAGTACAGTTCAGATCGTATGACCTGAGGAACCATAAAGAGGATAGAGGAGGTGGCGAGAGGAGCTGAGAACCAAGGGGAGAGATATTGAGCCACAATAATCCTGCTGGCAGCTAAACATATAGTGTATCCACCAGTCTGTCTGTTTCTGTCTCTCTTTCGTCTGCTGCCTCAGTTTCCACTCTCCTGCTGTTCGCACCACAGCCAATTTTTGGGTCACTGCAGATATCACATTGTGTCACAACACCAAAACGTTCACATCAAATTGTTCTCTCTTCCTAGAAAAACACAGGTACAGTTTTATGTGTAGCCATACACACACACACACACACACACACACGCACACACGCACACACACACACACACAGTGATCTGGGTCCTACTTATGCAGCTTTTTCCTCTCTCTGTTTGTGGTTTTGCTAGTGACAGATGGGCTGAAGTCTGTGTATCGCGTGGAATTGTGTGTGATTGGTAAAGGACAGAGGGTCAGAGAGAAAGCTGAACGTGAACTGGAAGGACTGTGTGCGTGTGTGTGTGCGTGTGTGTGTGTGTGTGTGTAGACTAGAAGCAAACAGAGAGAGTGCAGGACAGTGCTTGCCAACAAAGCACCTCTGGGAAGAACTGTTCATGTAAACAGTGGTCTCTCACATTGTTGCCTGACTTGACCATTGAATGAAGTACAGATTCAAATACATGACATTAAAACCTTTACACACCAGACTATAAACCTAAAGACTATTGCAACCAAAATATGCTGATTTGTTTTTTTTTTTATCTTAAAAATTATAAGCACATATTTACCATTTAGTAAATGCAGGAGAAATCATCCTGGATGACAGGTAATTAAAGTTACACAGCTAATCAACCTGAGGACAATGCCTAAATCTAAAGCAAAAATTAAATAACCAAAAATTATTAATGCAATCGTTTGGCTATTTTATGATTCTGTGCACTCAAAATAGTCAATGAAATGGAGGGCAAGTCAACTTTTGGATGAAATAGTGGAAAGATATGGGGAGCAAGGACTGTGAAGTATGTAAAAAGCAATAAAAAGTAAATGTAGTTTCCAAAAGGGAAAGTGAGCTGCACTGAAACAGAATAAACTGTCTTATTAAATGAATTTCACTCACAGCACTCAAATCTGTTTTAACTGACAGTAAAATAAACAAATATTTACTCGTGTATGCTCCATTCTGTGACAAATACTGACACTAAAAGCTTTCTAACAAACCATCAGGAACAAATTTTTTAGCAGGAATAGTATCACAAGGATAAAGGACAGCTGAGTATCATTAGGAGTCTACTGTCTGTTTCTGGTACATGAACAAATTTTGTGGGTTCCAAACCCCCTGAATGTACTAGTATTCATCGGTGTGATATGTTGAAGGCAGCAGGTAGATTATGGTGTTGTATGCAGTTTGTAGTATTACCCTGTGTCATCAGTGAGTGCATGTACAGCTGTGGTACACAACAAGTGGGAAAACCTGTGTTGGTCAGTCACCATCTGCACTGCTAGCTAAGCTAAACTCTGTCACACTGCTCAAATTTTAACACTGTTTAAGACACTAATGATTTTGTTAACATAAAGCAGAGCTGGCAGGAACAGGGCTTTCTACATAGGCCAACTAGAAGGCCACCTAAGTTGCCACTAACTGGTGGCAGCCCAATGAGGAGAAGAATGGTTTTTGTCATTGCTTCTGATCTGCTACTAATGAGCCCCATACATATGTAATAAAAAAAAAAAACTACTCACACTGCAGCAAAAGACTGATACAGAGAAGAGACTACAGAGAGACTATAGAAGGACACTCTGCAGGTGGCTGACTCACATGTCACCTGACTTTTTCAAGCTTTTCTGACCCTGTGATCCATTTATTCACAGTGGTAAGTAAAAATCACATATAATTAATCAGGTTATCGATGTTGTCTGTAAACATTAGTATGATATGACTCACAGTGATAACTTATAATATGGAACATACTGTATGTGTACAGGGGTGTCCTCAGCCTGGGTCTTGTGGGAGTCAGTAAGACAATAGGTTTCACAAAAGACAGCCTTTAATTAGGGAAAATAATCTACATTTCTTATTTTTTGGTTTATTTATTTTTTTGATTTTCTGCTAAAATTCAAAGACAAAGCACATTGCTGATATTGCATTGTGTGCAATAATATTAAATTCAATTCAGTTCAATTCAAGTTTATTTATATAGCCCCAAATCACAACAACAGTCGCCTCAAGTCGCTTTATATTTTAGGGTAAAGACCCTACAAATTGGACAGAAAACCCCAACAATCAGATGACCCCCTATGAGCAAGCACTTGGCAACAGTGGGAAGGAAAATCTCCCTTTTAACAGGAAGAAACCTCCGGCAGAACCAGGCTCAGGGAGGGGCAGCCATCTGCCGCGACCGGTTGGGGATGAGGGGAAACAGAAGAGAGCAGAGGGAGACAGGACAAAAAGGCACACCTAATCTTAAAAGTAGAGAGGGTGTCTGTCTCCCAAATCCAAACTGGGAGCTGGTTCCATAGGAGAGGGGCCTGAAAGCTGAAGGCTCTACCTCCCATTCTACTTTTAAATACCCTAGGAACCACAAGTAAGCCTGTAGTCTGAGAGCGAAGTGCTCTATTGGGATAGTATGGTACTATGAGGTCTTTAAGATATGATGGGGCCTGATTTTTTAAGACTTTGTATGTGAGGAGAAGGATTTTAAATTCAATTCTGGATTTAACAGGTAG
>VUQI01022603.1:7606-21860 GCA_015106735.1 Paratilapia polleni
AAAAGCAATAACATGTGTTATTTTATTCATGTTTGATTTATTTTGCATCAAAAGAGCTGGTGACTAAACTGTGAGATCTTGTTTATAGAAAAGCACAGCAAAGTTCTACACATTAATTGATTGGTCAATATCTTATGCATTAACTAAGTTATAATACTTCATCCCCCAAAAAGAAAAGTATTCATTAATCTGTAGGCAAATTCTTTATTGTACATTATTTTAATATAATAGTTTGCATCTTACCTTTAAGACACCCCTTGATTTAGCACCACTATCTGCTCAACATTGCACTTGGAGCCACTCTAATGACACCATTACCCCAAGCATAGGAATTATGTTATGTGCAAAATATATACAGCAATCATGTGAAAAAGAAAGTACATCGTCTTTCAATTCTAAATTTTTATGTATTGGAACATAATAAAAAAAAAATCATCAGAAGCAGAAGTTTTGGCAGTTTGCTAGCCTGGAGGGTGGGGGTTAACACAATGCCAAGGAGGAAAGATATCAGCAATGATCTTAGAGAAGTAATAGTTGCTGTCCATCAATCTGTGATGGGCAGATGGGCAGAAATATAAGGCTATTTCCAAACAATTTGAAGTCCATCATTCTACATTGAGAAAGATTATTCACATATGGACAACATTCAAGACAGCTGCCAATTTTCCCAGGAGTGAACATCTAAGCAAATTCACCCCAAGGTCAGATGGTGCAGTGCTCAGAGAAATTGCAAAGAACCCAAGAGTTACATCTCAGACTACACAGGCCTCAGTTAGCATGTTTATTGTTAAGTCGTGATAGTACAATTAGAAAAAAGACTGAGCAAGTAAAGTGTGTTCTCTCTAAAAAGAACATGGCTGCACAGCTTAGGTTTGCCAAGTTGCAAGTCTGAGCAGACAAGACCAAAGTGGAGATGTTTGGCCATGATGCACAGCACTACATTTGGTGAAAACCAAACACAGCATATCAGCACAAACATCTCATACCAACTGTCAAGCACGGTGGTGGACGGGTGATGATTTGGGTTTGTTTTGCAGCCACAGGCCCTGGGTACCTTGCAGTCATTGAGTCGACCATGAGCTCCTCTGTATACCAAAGTATTCTGGAGTCAAATGTGAGGCCATCTGTCCAACGGCTGAAGCTTGACTGAAATCGAGTCATGCAACGGGACAAGCACACCAGCAAATCTATAACAGATTGGCTGAAAAAGAAAAGAATCAAGGTTTTGCAGTGGCCCAGTCAAAGTCCAGACCTCAATCCAATTGAAATACTGTGACGGGACCTTAAGATAGCTGTGCATAAATGAATGCCCGCAAACCTCAGTGAACTGAAGCATCGCTGTAAAGAAGAGTGGGCCATATTCCTCTACAACAATATGAGAGACTGATAAAGTCATACAGAAAATGATTACTTCGAGTTATTGCTGCTAAAGGTGTTCTACATGCTATTGAATCATGTACTTAGTTTTTCACACACTGCTTCTACATTTTGGCTTAGCTTTGTTAAATAAATAATGACACAGTGTAATATGTCATGTGTTGTTGTTCATCTAAGGTTGTGTTTATCTAATGTCAAGACCTGCTAAGGACCAGATGATTTTTTTATTATCTCCTGATATGTAAAACCTTAGAATTGATACTTGATTGATTGTATTTTCTTTTTCACATGACTGTATCTGTGATTGGTCAGTATCAGCCAACAACATTATAAACCAGTTATGTATCAGTCAGCATTTGATCAAAAGACACTGTTTCTGTGGCCATATCAATCTGTTGCTTTAGAGATAGATGTCTTTGTCCGTCTTGACCCATTATCAACTTGACTTCATCTAAAATGGACATTGTTCTGGATTTGACTCAAGCTTTACTGGCATGGTCCTAACTACTGTACAACCCTGACATAACAGCAGGCTCTCTGCCAGTCTGTCCAGTTTGAGCTGGAGAAGATCAGTGAGAACAGACGGAGGAAGTGTGCTGGAGTTGCCGGGGTTTGTTCTTTTGACCATGGCGTTCTTGGATCAGTGCGAAATCTCTGTTCGAATTGGTGATCCAACTGTGCAAAACTGGCAGGCAGGCAGGAAGCCTCCCCACCACAGCTAGGAGCCCAGACTGGCTATGCTCGTTTTCATGGTTAATTATAGCAGCGTCAGTGGAGAGGAGGGTGAAGAGGGTATAGAGGTAGGTAGAGGAAGAGGATACAGAGCTGGTTGGAGAAGATGAGAGACAGATGGTTAGATGAGGAGAGACAGGCTTATAGAAAATTAGATTGGGTACTGTAATTGTAATTTGGCTGTCTGATCTTCACTCATAAATGTTTCAATAATAAGTGCTATCTCTGTTAATGAAATCTTTCAGAAATATCAGATGCACAAACCACAAAGGCAGCATTACTGTAATTTGACAGTTGTCTCAGGTAGTGCAGTAGAAATATCTGCTTGTTCCTTGGGATCTGTTTCTAGCACACCATGTCTTGATCACAGTTTCGCTGACAATGCACTGCAGCCAGAGAGCAGCTTCTTTGCCTCAGGTAGGTCCTGCATGCACATACTGTATACAGTAAGACTGCTACACAACACTGCTTCTTGCTTCCTCTGTTAGAGCTGTGTTAACCTGTGCGGCTGTGAGGTGTACTGTGGCTGTATGAAGCCCCTTATTGAGGATGGTGTTGTGTGACTTCCTGCGACCTATGACTTTTCTTAGGTAACAGAGCCACAGAGCTCGGAGGCTCAGCAGAGTAGAACTCTGCACAGCACAACACTGGTGATGTCAGAGCGCTAATCTCTCTGGGGGGATTGGCGGATGGACGCTTGTCAGAAACATTTGATGCTACCCTGGATGAAAGCTGTTGGAGGCAGAGGGAGAGGCGCAGGCAGAGCCGGAGCTGTCTTGAGCGCCGTGATTTTGTTTTTATGTTGTGTTTGCTGGGCTTTTTCGGAGTAAGGTTGCTGCCGTATTACAGCATGGGAAGAGCGCCTGAGGAGAGCAGCTGAGGAAAGAGGCGAGGGTTTCACTGAGATGCACAGACAGACAAGCTGACTCTGTCCTTCTCTGCTATTCTCTCTGAATCTTCTTACAACAATCATAAACAGACACCCTGAGCTGAGTGGGGCTCAGGCCCTGAGCCTTAGCCTCGTATCTTACAACTACCGCAAGCACAAGGGGAGTTAGCGAGCATCCTGTTTCAACATTACAGGAGGCACACCATGCTCTCAGTGGACCTCAATAAAGGACTTATTTATCAGGTAGGCTTCTCTGATGTTGTTCCTGAATTTATTCAGACTATTAGTGGGTGAGCATTACTATGATTTTGTTGTAATTCAAACCGTAAATAGTTAGCTGTCACTGAGTTTGTTGACTTTGATTTGGATACTCTATTGCTGTGACATACAGGACAACCAGTATCTTAAAAAACAATAGGTGGACTAAGTTTATTGTTTTACTTACTGCATGGTGTTAATGCATGTATAGTTAATAGGCTGTGGGAGGCTTGGCTCCTGTGCTGCAGAGAGGACCAGTTGTGCTGATGTGCATGCGAAAGGTCCCGAGGAGGTTGGCTGACAGATGGGGCTGTCATTCTGGGGAAAGAGAGGAGCTTAAACCCGCTGTAATGACCCTGGTAATCTCTGATACAGAAATGGGTGAACAAAAGCCAGGAACGCTGGATTTGTTTCAGTCAGAGCACTTTGTCATGTATATAGAGTCACTCTAGTCTTTTTTTTTGTGTGTGTACATGTTTACGCCATGCAGAATGCTTTCCTACTCTCTAGTTCAACTCCAAACAGCTTTTTAAAAGTCTCACCTTCACCTGCTGTTTTTGGATGGCAGTGTTTGCACCTCTGGTCCCCTGTGTCCATAAGAAGTTGTGATGTAGCAATGTTCCAAGTGATCTTAGCATATTCTTCCCTGTGAGACTGCTGATGCTGAGCCTGCTGCCATTGCCACAGTAACCATGGCCATCTGTAGGGATGAAAACCATGACAACAGAAGCTGTTGGCCAATCAGTACTTGTGCAGGCACTGATAATCCATCTCCTCTCTTGGCTAGCCACAAGCTATACAATCACTCTAGCTCCTAACACATGTGGAAAGTCCACTAAAGCAGATTGAAAGTAAACAGATTTGCATTAAGAGCCAGTCTTTGAATGAACACCACATGCTTGGCTTTCTGGGTTGGCTCTGGAGCATAAATACAACCTACATCATCTAATATGATTTTTATGTGTTCTCCTCCTGTCCTAGATCTCAAGGTACATTAATGTAAACATTCATCATCTCTGCTGTTGTGAATGCCTCAGGAGAGATCCCTGAAGAACACAGAAATGAGGTCACATACTGCTTCCCAGAGAGTGGTGTGATAATGTACGCAGATTCCTGGAAATGAGCTTGCGAGAATCAATAGCTCTGTATTTATCCTGGCCAAGAAAGTGGAATATAAGCTCTCAGACATATCTGGCATTGGCATTTGAAGACATCCTCTCTGTTGTTTTCTAACTAGTTATACCCTGAAAGATAACATCATTGCTCACTGCCCCTCTAGTGTTGCATTTGATGATTTTATTCCCATTACACCCTGTGTTTTCATTCCTGTGTGCTGGTACATATTTTACCAAATCACAATGACAGCATTTCAAGTTTTACTTTCATTTTTATTTAGCAGACTGTTTTTAATTCCAAATGCAGCCACTACTGTAAAGTGAACACTGAAAGCATTTCATTAAAAGCTGTTTTCATCTTTCCGTCTGTGTTCCAGGCCCTTTTGAATAATGTTGTGCTTTAAGAAAGCTAAATGTGGTGAAGTGAGAAACTCGTTTCCCTGTTTTTTCTGTAGTTTTCACATCTCACTTTCCTTTGAAAAGGAAATTGAGATGTCCCATAAAAAACATACTTTGTGTTTTTATAGTGTTGTGTAGGGAAACCCATGTCAGTTTACACAAGTCCAGTTTTTCTTGTTGAAATAAAATAAATATTTCAGTATAACATAATTATGATCACAATAGCATCGAGCATAGAGCGTTGATTCAAATTGTTGCTACAAGAAAATGACTGTTAAAGGATAATCAAGTAATTTATTGTTAAAGTTGGGAGAGGACTCACAAGAGACAGAATGAAAGAATGGTAAAGGTAACTTTTTTGTCCTAGACTGGGCTCAAACAATTGGATCTTACATTTCCCATAATTCTGCTGTATAGTTTCTCTCAGAGTGTTGATTTGCAGAAGTATTTTTCCCCATTCTGTATTTCTGGTTAACAGTCTTCGCAGTGATGCAGAAACTCAGGACTGATAAGGACTGTACCATCAACCAGTTATGGCTTGTGTTTCACTTTTATGACATAAAGCATGTTTTGAAAGCAATTGAAAGCAGCAGCACTGGCTTTACTGATGGCTAACATGAAGCTTGCAGTTCAAAGCTGTTTGAACTGCTAGGTCAACGTTAGCACATCAAGGCCCCAACAGAGGCAGTAGAGATAGAGATGGGGCAAAGCAGGGCAAGTAATTGGGTGGTCAGAAGTATGTAATATTGCATAAAATGCTAAACCACACAACTAACCACTACCTTGCAGTACTAATAGTAGAAATAGTATAACTATATTAATGCAGCCTTTGTATTGCTGCTACTCTTACTACTAGCACACATTCATCGTTCATACTTCAATTCCATGTGAAGTTGCCCCTGTCATATTGTGTTAGATTTTTAACTGAAATAAGTAAAAGTATTTCTTGAGATTTTGTGAGATTACTTTAGAGAAGTAAGGGTAGTGAGTTGGGGGGTCTGACTCCTAACTTTGGATGGATGTTGAGCTGACATTATTGCTGATTTAAATAGGTGTGTTTTTCTCTGCATCAAATATTACTGTGGCTGATATGTCATGGCACCAGTGCCAAAGAAGATCTCATGTCAGTGGCACATCTTTGACAAAATAGCAGAATTTTCATTGGAATGTGAAAGTGTCGACACTCCTCATCACTGAGCTTGCTGAACTTACTGAACTTACATCACTTGCTCTTTCAAATGACTTTGGTGGTTATTAAAAGCACTATCATCAATTCTCTACAATCACACAAATGACACAAGTGACAAAGTCCATATCCCCCAGACTGTCACTATAGCAGCACACGGAATAAATGCTGACTGAGCTGTCAGTTTGATAGTTTCAATTCAGTAGTGTTCACCTTTAACTGCACTATCACACAAAGGTGATCACAAAAGGACGAAAGTGGAGCACATCGTAAGAGGAGATGTTTAGCTGTAACAGTAAGATGTGGGGGAAGCAGTCTTGTAAGAGCGTTTTTGGAGCAGGATGTTCAGATAGCATCCTCTGAGTTCAAGCAGTTCACTTTTTAGTGTTGGCTGGATTTATTTTTAGATTGTATCACAGCAAAGATGCACAAGTACAAGATGTCTTGTACAAGATTAAAGCTGAAGTTGCATTTGGTGTCATTCAGTAGGTGAATGAGAAGGTCATATTGTTTTATTTGTTTGACTTTATGCTTTAGTATGATAGTTTTCTTCTGCTTACCGGTGGTAACAAGATGTGTTTGCAACAGCAAGGGCTCTGGCTAACTGGTGATTGTGTTTGTTTCCTTGATTCTCAACAATGTCGGAAATTAAACTCATTACGACGAGTGGTCGATACACAGACCACATGTGCAACGTTTCATGCTCCTGTTTTCTGTTATCTTTTTCCCCTCGCCCCCAAACACATTAGCAGCAGATGGCTGCCCCTACCTGAGTCTGGTTCTGTCTTTGTCTGTTAAAAGTAAGTTCTTCCTCCCTACTGTCACCAACTGCTTGCTCGTAGGGGATCATTAGATCATTGGGGTTCTCTCTCTAATATTGTAGGGTCATTACCTTGCAATATAAACTAGGGTTACTGGGTTTACATAAAATGTAATTGAAATAAATTAAATTGAATTGAGGTGCTAGATCATCTGGTGACAGGTGATGATGTTGTTAATAAAGGCCTTTTTTTTAGTGTTTTTTCATTTATCGAATGAATCGTGGTGGCTTCTGTCTGGGTGAACTGATAATTTCCAAACCATGTTCCAACATAGAGGTTGGTTAATGCAAATAGCACATGATCTAGTAGAAACCTGTGCATGGTTTCAGATCAAGTACTTTCAGAGACATGTGTCCTTTAGAGGAGAACACTGGTTGTAATCCTGTGAGGGATTTTAGTACACCAGCTGTGTGCTATTGTGTGTCTCCTTTGTAGGCCATGGTCCTCAATAAAAATGTTGCAAACACCTTTTATTCACGTTATTGACCTGTATGCTGCGTAATGTCTTGGCTTTATAACTTTTTCACACATGCAGGAGTAATCTGCAACACCTAGTTTTTACACATTTTGTGGTTTGTGTCACTAACTTTTTTGGTTCAAGGGTTTGTTTTGCAGACATCCACAGAAAATGTAGGTAGATTTGTTTGTGCCTGATTAAATGTAGCCATGTCATGAATACACAGCATTTTGCCAAAGTTTTAGACATTTAGTTAGTTTTGGTTGGTTTTCTCTATTCTGTTGTCTGTGATTTGTTATAGTAGAGGCTCACTTGGCAAAGGACCAGTCCACAAGTCAGTATTTAGCAGCATTTTGATCAGAAACTGATGATAGCTTGTAGCTTTCTTTGATCCCTATCAATAGAATCTGCTCAAATCACACACAGATTGTGTTGGAGATTGTTGCATTAGAAAACTCAAGTTTCAAAGGGGTGCTTTAAAAGCAGTTGTTGTTGTTGAGATTAAATGAGCGGCTTATTTATATATTAAAGTGCAACTTTGTAACTTTTACTGAACAGAATCCTCTGTGGCCACAAGTAATAGTTACAAGCCAATGGCAAGAGCTACATTGTGTGTTTCCTCAAATACTGACCTGTGTTTTTAATTACCTCAACTGCAGAAGGCGACAGGCCTCTTTTTAAAACAGGCTTGTATTAGAGGGTGGCTTATTTTTGAGTTCCTCTTTTAATTAGAATAAGTTGTCATGAACATGTACATAAGGCCTTGCTTGAGTACAGTCACGCGGGCTCTTTTGAAGTTACTGTATAATGGTGACTACACCATAGTAAGTAATGCCTCATTCCTAAGACAGATCAAAAACATTATTGTTGAGTTTTTCTGGAAAATTATTTTTCTTTACTAACACAGAAATGCTCATCAAACCAGCTACCCACTACACTCATGGTGCCACAGCTTGCTGAAGGTAATATGCAGGTAAATAGAACATAACATGAGCACCTGAACATAAACAAAACACAAGTCATTATGACAGAACAAGGTTAACATTTCTGTTATGGTTCTGTCACACTACATTGAAAATGGGACGCAACCTCCTAGGAAATATTGGTGGTTGCCTGTTGATTGCATTGAATTTTTTCACATTCGGCATTGCATTGATTGCAAGCACTTGCAGCAACCAGCTGGTTGCCCAGAGGTTGAGCATGTGACACCCTCAACCTTTGGGAGACCACTTTTGATCACAAGGAGTTTGCACAGGTTACCTAGTAGGAGGCAGCCTATTTCCAAACAATTGTGGTCCAACTCAGACTGACTGCAGATAGATTGGTACTCTCAGATAGATTGGTACTCTCAGATAGATTGGCAAAGGTTTACAAACAACTGCCATCTAATATATAAACGCAGACAGGTTGCCAACACTTTGCAATCAATCTGATTCAGTCTGCACCAGTGAGCGCAGCTCATCTGTGATGCATCTCTTCGCAATATGGGACTTCACTCCATTGGTTGCCAACTAGTTGTATTCTGGTTATGTAAAAGCAAGGTTGCTGAGGGCCTATGTCATTTTGCAGTTAAATTGCTGTCCTACAACAACTATGTCACTATTTGCGGAGGAATTTCTGAATTTCTGTTTCAAGTCTATGAGGTTCTTACTGGACTCCGAATGTAAGTAGTAAATGTCAGTTTCTGTTTAATGTGAATTTCTGTGTATGTAAACGGCAAAAGATTTGCAACAGGTTTGTGATTTTTGCCCAGTTATCACAAACAGATAGCAGAGGTCTCCAACAGCTGTTTTCCCTAGTGTGACTGTAGCATTAATGTTCCTAAGCTTTGCTGCTGCAGACCATGACCTTCCCCTAGTTGCCCACTTGGGACACTATAATACAAAATGAACACTTCAAATTTCATTTTGAATTGAGAACACTAGGCTTTCAGTATATCTAATAGAGAAACTCCTCATTTCTTCCTTTCTTAACAGGGCTTTTATTGTGAATGCATATTCTTGGCATAGCCTATATTGTAGCATAGATATTCTAGGAGAAGAATAGCACAAAGATAAATAAATCACAGCATGAGCAACTGAACTGCAAAAATATCTGAACAAGACTATTTTTGGACAAGAATATCTGTACTTGTGAGGAAAATTATCTTCTATTCATCTATAGAATATACTGTAACTGAGTCAAAAGAGATGAAGCCCAATGTCAAACCTTCCTCCTGAAGGTCGTGATGCTTGGCTTACCATCCTTCACAAATGCTTGCATTGTGCACACACACACAAAGACTTCACACTGTGTGGCATTAGAACATCCTCTTGTGCTCTCTTTGTGTACAGGCCTGAAGCTTTTCGCTTATCTTCTCCTGTGTGTTGCTCATTCATCCACACTGTTTCTGTCCATCCTAACACTAGCCTATGCATGTGTGCACCATATACAGTATAGAATCTGTTCATGCTATTTGCAGCACATACAACTAGTGTGAGTAAAATTACACAGAAACAAATTAATAACATGTAAAAGGAAAAATGAAATAAAAGCTACAAGGTGAATAGCTGTATAATATATGTTCAGGTTAAATTCAAGTGTCTCTGTTCATCATACCATATCCACCCCTCCTCCACCTCTTCCATCTCAACTCCCCTAGAGTCTTGATCATGTGATCTTTGTCCCCATTCCCCCTGAAGCCTTCATCACCGACCAACGCATCAACTGAGAACCGGCTGATTTAATTCTATCCACAGTGCAGGGCCCTCCATCACTGATCCCATGGTCAAAGACAAGGCTTTATCCTGCTGTAAAGGCTGGCAGATTAATCTCAACCCAGATTGGTGAGCTGGGATGCAGCTCTATGGGCTGGTCTGGGGTCAGTAACATACGCCAAAAAAAAAATGGTGTCTATAAATAGAAGCAGGGACCTGCAGGCAAGAGATTCTGGCTCATCTGTTATATTGAGCAGAATAAAGCTTTGTTTGGGACAGACCTGAAGAGGCAATAAGGCTTAGATATAACCAAAACTCATTATTTAATATTAAGTCTGGAAAATGAGAAAAAATGCAGTAGTTAGGAAAGTGGGGTGGATTTCATTGTTTCCAATTAACTGTTTCCCTTTGGGCTTCAGGAATAGGTCAAAACTGTAGATTCACAAACTCCTGAGCTATTTTACAAACAAAAGGTCCAGAGGAATGGAGAAAAAAAAGTAAATGAAAAAAATACTCCATAGTTAGTCAGTGAATAGTATATACATGCCAGAAAAATTATAGTAATTTGCAGATTTTTTTAAAATCAGACAATGCATAGATTTTAAGAACTGGACCCTCCAGTGTTAAAGCTGTGTAATTAGGAGAAAATAATCTACATTTTGCTTGTTAGGCTTCAGAGAGTACAGAAAGTCTCGCTAAAATCAAAATTTCTTTCACAAGAGAGACTTGTATTCAACATTCCAGCAAAATCAGTAGTTACACCATCACATCACATAAAAATCTCCATCGAGGATAATCAGGAGGTCGTTGGGGTCAATGAAGGGCATACAAAGCTCTCACAAGAAACTGGTTTGGATGATGGTGGTTTTGATCAATTGTATACAGGGCCTAAACTTAACAAAGTTAAATAATGCCTCAGTCACTTAAAGTTAATACTGAATAATTTGGCCAAATTATTCCTAAAGTGTTTCATATAAACTTGTGAGACTTGCCTAATATTTTACCTAATGTTTTTTCAGTACATTAGATACATCTAAAATAGATCCAGAATGGGAATATTTATGGTGCAGCCAGTTACCATAAATACCATGCAACTGACTAAGCAACAAATCATTTCACTACAAGTCTTTGTTAACCACAAACTTGATTTCTTAGGCTTTCCTTTATTCATACTAGAGTCATGTGAAAAAGAAAGTTGCTTCAGTTCATTGAGGTTTGCAGGCATTTGTTTATTCACAGCGCTCTTAAGGTCCCACTACAGCAGTTCAATCAGGTTAAAGTCTGGACCCTGACTTAGCCATTGCAACACCTTGATTCTTTTCTTTTTCAGCCAGTCTGTTGTAGATTTGCTGCTGTGCTTGGAATCATTGTCCTGTTGCATGACCTAATTTTAGCTAAGCTTCAGCTGTCAGACAGATGGCCTCAAATTTGGCTTTAGAATACTTGCAGCCACAGGTCCTGTGGCTGCAAAGCAAACCCAAATTATCACCCCTCCACCACCGTGCTTGACAGCTGGTATGAGGTATTTGTGCTGATGTGCTGTGTTTGGTTTTTGCCAAATGTGGTGCTGTGCATTGCATCCAAACATCTCTGCTTTGGTCTCGTCTGTCCAAAGGACATTGTTCTAACTGTACTGTCATGAACTTTAATATTTAACATGCTAAATGAGACCTGTAGAGTCTTAGATGTAGCTCTTGTTTTTTTTTATTTTTATGCAATTTCTCTGATTGTGGCATTGTGTTAATAAACCTGAATGCTCCAGACCAGCAAGCTGCCCAAACCTCTGCTTATATAGAGGTGGTCACACTTGCTGATGATCAGTTAATCAAGTGCATTTGATTAGCCGCACCTGGCTGCTACTTACACTCTTAATTCCTATTAAAGCAGTAAGGGTGTAATTTTCACAGGACTGCACAGAGTTCTGTGAAACCTTTCTTTTTCACATTTTTCACTGTAAATTAGGCTGCACTGTTTCATGTCCTTGGTAACAGAAACCCAGAACAAAATTTTACAGTCACCCTGTCTATAAACTGCTTAAATAGCCACTGCAGTACTACGTAGATACCGCAGTCTTACTGCAAGGAAGGTTCAAGAAGAATACAGAAGAAACATCATGTGAGTCGTAAAAAGGAGAATGTGTGTGTTTTAAATTTTGATCTTTTATACTGTTAGGTTGTGACTTGAACTGTGCTGCATGGTTGTGCTATTTAGATTTGTGTAGTCATCATAGGTTGTAGACAGGGAGACACAGTGTGTTACTCAGACTGAAGGAGTTTCCCTGGGGATTGCAGCGCCAGCCCCAAGTCAGCCCCCTGTTTTGCTCACAGGCCTGTCACAAATACTCACATCTTTGCTGCCACCACTACCAAAAGGGGGAAAAAGACACAAAATATATTAGTTTGTTTTTTAGCTCTACTCAACACACACACACACACACACACACACATTGTCTTGAGTGATGATTTATGTGCGTGATTGCGCTCACAGTAGATAGAGTGCTGTGGTCAGTCTCAGTCTGTGGAGGGTTGATTCTGAGTGAATTGGAATGCAGAGGCATGGATAGTGACAAAATGAACACACAGAAAATGTGAGATTACCATTTCCCATCTGCCAGGGGAAATCTGGGGAAGTCTGCCTACAGGGACTTGATGATGAATCCTCATTTGGGCCTGTGTGCATGTCAGTGTTGCTCCGTTAGTGTCTGTATATACAGTTAGCTCACAATGGCAGAGCTCTGGCCGCACAATCCTTTGATGTTCTTTCCCATGTGATTGTCCACTTGTGTGGGTGACAATGTGTTGACCAAACAGTGGTTAATTTTGCAAGATCAGAGATTGATGTCCAGCATAAAAAACATTGTCACAATATTTCTTATTTTATGGCTAGATTATAGAATTTGGACTAGTGTTTGAGGAGCAGAGCATCTATGTTTTTATAGGTATTACTTTTAGTAAAGAATTTGGAAATATAATTCCTGCTGATTGACTGGAAAGGCTGTGTGGAGATAAAAAATGGTATATTATGACAAATGTTTTTCCCACACTTATTCTTATTTAAGGCATGTTGGATGTAGCCTTAAATGTACATGTACAGTACCAGTCATAGTAACAAGCTGGAGGTATGCCTGAGTTTATTTCAAATAATTTGACACTTTTATGTGTCTTTGACACAGTTGACATACTCATTAGTGTTTATGTATTTTAGATACTAAAAGTGAAGGATGCCACGGATAGTTTTTATTTACCATTTAACATCATGCAAAGTGTAATAAAGAAACAAAATCAATATGTGGTGTGAGCATCCTTTACCTTTAAAAGAGTAACAATAGTTCTAATCAATTCACTTCCACTGACAGACAAATTGAAGCTTGTGTTATTTGTTTCAGAGAGATGTCCAGCCAGCTTTACCATTGATTAACATTGACTTTGATGGGTCGGATGTGCTCGTTTGGCCAATAGAGACACTGTGTTTGGAAATCCGTCCATTCATCCATCCAACCATGCTCTCAATTGCTTGTCCAACTTAAGGTCACAAGGGTGCTTTGGAAATACAGAGATTATCAATTCAGTGTGTTTTGACAATATATTTAGCATATTTTCACACTACTGCAACAAACATCTTTAGCTTGAGATTGCTCTGATCTATATTTAATTATTTACGGCCTCAGAATGTTACATCATGTCCTTTTACAGGTCAGAGTGAGAGTAAATTTTAATGAAAGTAAACATCATGCCACTAAAGTCACTAAAGATGTGACAGCTTGTAGATAAATGTATGTACATACATTTAAGGTTGTCTTTGATACTAAATTCCCTCCCAAAATGCAAAGTGCAGTTGAAATGTCAGTTATAAAATCTAATTATTTAAGCTTAGCATATATCCTTAGCAAGCACCCTCTTGCTGTTTGGATTAAGGGAGGTGGGTTTTCTATATTGCTATATGTGCTCCATAACTACATTTTAAGCACTGTTTTTATGTATTTATCTCTGTAGCTTCAGCAGCATTTTACATACACCAAACTTTCCATTTTTTTCTTGTCTGTATTCTGAGGGTTCTTACTGAGGCACTTCTTCATATATTATTCATAGCCTATAGAACATTTTGTTCCTACAAACATGGAACAAAACAGCAAAAACTGACTTTTTTCCTGGCTGCTGGCAGTATTTTCTTAGTTAGGAAGAAATAATAACAATGTATCTAAAATCCATTGCGTAAGAACGTTTGACTCTAGTATGTCATCAAAATGATAAGATAATAGATAATGATAGGTGATAATTAGTCCTCCTTTGCACATACAAACAGGAAATTTTGGAATTAAAATGAC
>VUQI01022604.1:0-27448 GCA_015106735.1 Paratilapia polleni
TCTATATAACTGTAGCACAGGAGGTACGGTAAATGTATAAACATGCTGCCAACATACAGTAATTTCATGATATGCACATACAGTAAGTACGTGAGAAGCTTTACAGACTCATGTGATGCAGACTCAAATCAAGAGATTGTGGTTATGAGTCACTGTAGTTAGTTCTTTGATGGTACCTATCCTTGTCATGTGAGCCTGTGTCAGTGTGGTTTGACACAGCAGAACACTGCACTCTGACTCTCTCTAGCATCACAACAAGGGGGAAATGAACTGTAAAGTAGTGGGAAACAAGTGTATTATCAGGCCTGGAAACTTCTCTGTAATTTCCTGGCATCTTGTACTGACTTCAAAAGGGAATAAAAGTGGCTAACAACATAAATCTTAGACGCCACACTGTTTTTCTGATACGAAAAAAGAAAGACAAAGGTGGAAGTCTCAGCTTGTGATGTCATGATGACTGAAAAAGCAGCTAAAATCATTCTGTCCTCAGTGTCATATTACAAGGCATCACGTATTCAGCATGCCACATATACAGTATGTCCTGCTAAAGGACAAACACATAGGCTAAAGTAAAGTAACATTTTAATTTTTTTCTTTTGGTCAGACCAGCTGCATCTGCAATTCCAAGATTCTTAAGATGAACAGTGATTCTGAAATGCTACCAGGGCTCTTAAGTGACTCTTAAATCGCTTAAAAGCAAGCGATTTTAATCTAAACTCTGAATTTAGTTTGCTGAAAATAGGACAGCACTCATTAGTCATGAATGTTTTAGCTGTGTTTCTCAAAAAAAAAGGTTTTGTGCTTTCTTTAATATTAGTGAGTCAGCAATTGCAGCCATGAACTTACACTGTTTGGCTGGTGCACTGGAGAAGACACCAGTCAGGGCCTCGTATCTCAGGGCTGCAAACGACCTCCCAAGGACTAGTGTAACAATCATATAGTGCAACAGTTTTGGGAGGGAATTTTGGTTATGATTGACGTAGCTGATTGATTCTCATATTGTACACGGTCTCCATCTATGATGAGCATAATAATTCATCTTAGTGACACAGCTGACAGCTTGATGGAGCAAAACAAAATGTTAATTGTTGAATGCCAAAGGGTTTTTCCCCTCTGTAAGAGCAGACCCTCTGAGTAAGGAAAGCAGACTGGACGAACACTGAAACACTAAAACTCAAATGCAAGAATTGGTGAGAATTAAAAAATAAATAAATAAAAAAATACAGGAAATAAACTACTTTCACAGTCCCAAAAGCTTATCCAGTAACTGCTGGTTATATTCTCAAAAGCACTTTGTATCAAACTCTTTCTGCAACTTTTTTTTAAATTTATTTCTCCACTACATTCAAAGGGAACTATGGAATGTTTTACTCCATTGCATTTATTTGTGAACTGTAGTTACAATTTATACTTCATATTACAAAAGTGTTGAAGGAAATGTCAGGCAATTGTAAGGTGACAAGCCGTTCTTTTCAGTCAAGACTTTGGGGCATTTGAGTGTGTTTTTTTGTTTTGTTTTGTTTTGGATTTTTTTACTTTAAGTTTGACATCTGAGAAATTTCTTTAGGATTGTCAAGTACCAACATGAAGGGTCCCAGCAGCTGTACACTGAGCTCCGCTCAAACCCGCATAGCTCACATTCCTGCCTGACTCACCAACTTTGCATGTGTGTGGTGTGTATGTGTATCTTCAGCCTCTTTTAATCTAGTTCTCTTCCCTCACTTACTCCCACAGTGTAGGCCTGCGTGTGTTGTCTGTCCTATAAACAAGTCTGTGACTCACAGTTCATTATATAATGTGGTCTGAATGATCAGTTTAACTGCCAGTCAAAACCACCATACTGCTGTCTGCTATGCAGAAGTGTTAAAGTTCACACGGGATCAAGGGACATGGATTTTACTTATTTATTTATTTAGGTGGTGTATGCCTCTAAAGAGAAATAGCAGTAATTAGTAGAGTTGTTGTTTTAAGCCACAAGCCTACATGGAGATAAAAGGATTATTTTTTCATTGCACCCACATACACAAACACACACGGGTGCCTGCATCATTTCCTGATACTAACAGAAAACAGGTTTCACCTGCTGATGTCATAAGGCCTCGCCTTCTTAAGCAATGTCTGGTCACACCTTAGAACTTGTTTCCAGGCTTCACACGCATGAACATAAACACACAAAGACAGATCCATGTTGTCATTTAGATTTTAAATTTCAGACAGTGCTTTAATCGGCGTTGTTTGCTCTACCACTTATACCTTGTAACTTCTGTATCCTTTTTTTATATATATTTATATATTATATTATTATATTATATGATATATTATAATATTATATATACATAATTGGCTTTTATCATGTTTGCACTCTGTGTGCAATTCATTCATCATCTCCCCTGGGCTACCATCTTGTAACACAGCAGCGATAGGCCATACTATAGATATTTTTTTCTTCATTGTAAAGCATTTTCATCGCATTCCCAACAGTTTTTTCCTTTTATGCATGACTAGGAAGTTTTGAGCTAAGACATCATGTCTGCACGTGTTGAAATCAAATATGACCCAGTTAGCATCACAAAGAAGGTGTTGGCACTTTTAATGTCTTAATGACTGATTGGGCGAAGCCCATAGAAGATGACCAGAGACCTGAATTTACTCAAGGATTAGTAATAAATAGCGCTTGCCAGGAAGGACTTATGGCCAGTTTTTCCTCCCTTTCCCCAACATAATTCTTAGAGTGACAAAACAAATCCACAAGAAGAAAAAAAAATCAGTTCTCATCAAGAGAAAGAAGGCAAAAATGTCATGGTTCTGTGTGTATTATGTGCATGAATATGCATATAGCTACACTGGAATACTAGAAGTGTGAAATCTAGGATTTTACACATGAGCAACAGTTAAGGTGAAAGTATCCATCCCATTTGTGAATTCACAAATGTTGTAGTTAAAATGCATGTTACCTGACAGATTTGACACACTTTGAGCATTACATACTGACTAACTGTGTTTCTTTTAGAAAGGACGCAACTGAAAAACACAAGACTGACAACAATAAGTGGGGCTCTTAACAAAACAGAAAGTGTTACTTCCTGTTTTCAGTTAGTTAACGCATTTCTTGTGTTAGTGAATCACATTTTAAACCTTGTAGCTTAACCCACACAGCAAGATATTACTTCACATTTCATTGGGCAGTTTTTACTCATCACTTGATGCATTTCCATATATCAAACTTTTAGTTGATCAGAAAAGTCATTTAGAACAAATTCTTTCTCACAATGTTGGATTGCCCCTTTTTTGCAATTGGATTGTGTTTCTGTGTTTGAAATGTTGAAATGTAGAAGTTTTTCTGAAAGTTGTGCCCGTGTTGGTGCATTAAACCTCCCAGAATGTGAGTTTCCTTTTTTTTTATTTTATTATTTATATAAACAATCTGGAATGTGACATATAAACATGATCTTGTGTTTTTAACCAAACACACTACTTTCCCATTACATCTTTACACTTCCATACAGTCTCACGGACCTAACAAGTGTCCTTCAAGTGTGTGTGTGTGCGCATGTGTGTGTGTATGTGTGTATATACTCGTATGTGTCAATAGTAGTGTAGTGGGAAATACAAAGTGTATGTGAGAGAAAGAAAGAGAGCTGAAAAAACTGAGGAGAAGACAGACAAGTTTTATACTCTCTCTGCCTGTAATTTCTTTTCTAGCCAGACTCACAACATATTTATGTAGACCTCTAATGAATGTTTAGCTCTGGCATTATACAAACAAACAAAAAAGCAAGAGGTATGCGTGTTCCCAAAAGGTATACACAAGTTAGGGAAAAATAAAACACTGTCAGGTGTAGTGTCAAATGTTTCCCATTTAAAAAAAAGAAAAAGAAAAAAATGGAGCTCATTATAAAATGTAAATAAAAACAGGATGTCATCATTTGCAAATCATAAACCTTATTTTTCATTTAAAATAGTCCAACGTGGGTCGTAACTGTTACCTTGTGAATATATAAAACACAGCTCAACTTTTTTCAATTTACAGAAAAAAGGAAATTTAACTGAAAAAAAAAAGAGAGAAACAGACAGAAGAGCCCTCCGGGCAACTGCAGGGTATGTGTGGGCCCCGAAATAAAAACTTGCAAAGTGTGAAATGGATGGTATTTTGATCCTTCGTGTCAGTTCTTGCAGATTAGTACAATTATGTCCATGACACATCTGTAAAACTCCTTTCTTCCCTGCTTCTGATGGCTCCCGCTTTCTCTGCATGTTGTTCCTACAGTTCAGCCAGGAACATACTTTTCCTTTTAAAGAAACAAGAGGGACACGGTATTAGTGAGAGAGCATAGGGTGAAATATTTTTATGGCATACAGTTTAAAAATTAGGGCCAGCAACAGTGAGCAGGGTTACATGTATGAAGATTTTTATCAGCTGAGTGTGGCATGTAGTCAAACAGAACTGAGAGATAAAAGAAGACAGTAGTACAATATCAAAGAAAAACATTATCAACTCACTTAAAAGATGTCAGGAAAAATTTACAAATCTTCCTGCTGTTACTTGAACAGCGTGAAAGTTACAAAGAATCCTGAGGTCAAATATATAAATTAAAGTCTGCCTTTCTTGGGGAGTGTGTCAGCGCCAGGAAGTCAACTTTATAATGTTTTTGTCCTGTCCTAACCTGTGCTGTTAAAGTGTAAAAGTTTTGTTTTTTTAATGTACTCATTTATAGAGAGTTGTACAGAGGTGTTTCTTCTAAACTTTAATTATTTAAAATTATGGAAATTTGTGTTTGGTCGATTATTTCTTTGTTGTAATGATGCTTCTTGGCAATAAATGTCATACCGTTGGAAAGCCTGTTTATTTCCCTTTAAATGGTGCCACATTTGTAAGGAAAATGCATTTGTGGGTTGAGCAGCAGAGTTGAGTATGTGGGTTGCGCCCATGAAGAACTTGCCAGATCTTCGCTGCCAATGCCAAACAGCTTATTGTGCTATTGACTCTTGTTAGGTGTTGTTTATTGGATTGGATGATTGAAGTCTTAAGAAACAAGACATATTGGCAATTCAACAATTTATTCATTTAACAAACAGGGGCCTCAGCAGCATGTGGAAGAACCATACACAGCCACAACAGCCTGACACCTCCTCCTCATGCTGGTCACCAGCTTGAAGTCGCCCTATGGCACTGGCCCTATCCAGATCAGTCAAATGTGGCATGCTTGGAGCAGACACCGACTGGCCGCTGTAGCAGGGTCCATGCTCACAGGTGCTGCTAATCAGGCACCAATCAGGCACCTGATTGTCAGCACCTGGGGTACCAGAAGCTCAAAACAAGAGTCAACAGCACCAACCCACAAATGCATTTTCCTTACAAATGTGGCACCATTTAAAGGGAAATAAAACGTCTTTCCAACAGTATGAGATTTATTGCCAAAAAGCATTGTTACAACAAAGAAATAATCAACCAAACACAAATTTCCTTACTTTTTGTGCTAGGTTTATGTGCATGGAGTGTTATAATAACCACAATGTTTGTGGTATCTTTTAAATAAAACAGTAAAGTTTATTTTAGCTTACTTTTTCTGTTTGGATTGTTTACTAAGCCGTATCTTTGCTTGTAAAGGTGCTTCGAGCACAGTTCTTCAATGTGCCAGGACTTAATCTGTTTTCTGTAAATTTGTCTTAAACTTCACTTTAACTATAAGACTCTTTCTTTATTCCTTTTGCCTTGCAGCCGCATGCTTTTTTTATCTGACAGAGTCGAACGATAATAAATGGAGGTAAAATACCTTTAAGCTAGTACACTGGAATACCACCAAGAGGAGCAGTTAGCTCATTACATCTGTCATTTAAATTCAGTTCAATGAAACTTTACTTGCATTAAATTGTAATGACAAGACATTTTCTCGCAGCCTGTACATGCATTAGTTAAAGTGAATGAGTGCAATGTATACAATGGCATGAAATAATATTATGTAGATTCATATCAGCAAAAGAAAATGATGTATTTAGTGTGCTTTATGTAAACATAAAGAAGAAACATGCAAGAAAAAATTGAAAGATACATATCCTTATGCCAGTTCTGCAAGAGAGATTTTTGATGGGAGTTTGAGAAAGGTCATCTCTTAAAGATTTTCAGTCTACAGTTTCACTGGAAGCTTTTTTTTTTCTTTTTCCTCTTTTCCCTTTCTCTTCTTTCTTTTTCTTTTTATGCTTCTGGGTATCTAAGTGTACTAAGTTCAAGTTTCCTTGAGTTTTAGGGATGTTTTTCATTTACTTGGGGGCAGTTTATAAACTTTTGGGGGCAGTTTCACCACTAACCCTGGCTCATTTCCTGGCAGTTGCTTCAGTGTGCAATTCAGAACATTTTGTTTCATTTTCCTACGTGGCTTCCCGTCTATCCCGCCCCCTCATTCTTTTGCCTCTCTTAGACCTGGCCTTGTTTCCGTGTGAGGAGGAAGAGTGCTGATACTTTGGAAAAGTGGGAAGGGAAATGGAGGAGAGGGAAGGTTTTTTTTCAGAGACTTTAATAAGCGTTTGGGGAGCACATGCTCCTGCCAAAACAGGCAAATAGGGAAGAACAAGTTAAAGGGGGGGGGGCTCGAAACTCTCATCCTCAGCTGTGTTTTTCTGCTCATTCTGTTCAACACTGCTGTGTTCTAATCTTCAGCAACATTTCCCAATACTAAAAAGTGTGGGACAAGAGAGTTAATCAAAGATCAGATCAATGATTTCCTGAAACTGAGAAAAATTCTTGTCTGATTTACACAGGACTAAAACTATCACTTCATTGCCACTCACTATGCTCTCCTGTCTTTGGACTCAAAACCCGAAAGGCATACCTGGAAAAGCATTTTCCAGTTAGTTATCAATCTTAATCAATGACATTTCCTCCTGATAGTTTTGTTTCCTCTTTATGAAATCATTCCCGCTTACTCTGTCACAATAGTCGTAGGCAAAGGTCAATGTATGACTTTTTACTGGAATCTCTCAATTATTATCTGATACTTTCTACAACAGTTTTGCTTGTTTTGTTTTGTTCAGAAGATAAGAAACATTTTTTGACTTGTCAGCAGCACACTAATCTAGAATGCCCAAAAAGACAACCTGGATTAAACAGTCCACAAATAAATGAAAAGAAAGAAAGAAAGAAACAAAACCCCCAACCATCTGTTGAGTTTTTGCAGCTAAACATGGTTCTGTGAACAGTGAACATGGTGCTCAGTTTCAACCAGGATAAATCCTGGATCGAAGCCACACTCCAGCTGGAAAACACCGTTGCATCATTCATAACATAGTCATAACATATGAGATATCGCCTAACAACACACACTGGTGACCTTGAACTAAGAGTATCCTGCATACACAAACACACAAACACACACACAGAACGGTTAGGTCACCAACTTGCTGATTAAGTGCTTTCCATATCAGCATTCTGAGGCAGTATTTTTACTGAGAAAAAGTCAGGTTTGTTGGTACTCTTCATTACTGTTTCTATGTACTGCGCTGCAGTCTAATAATGTCAACTGCTTGGTTGCCAGTATAATGTTATTTTAGTGTTCTTACTGCTGTAAAATGTATGAAACATAAATTATACATTATGTAAAAAAAAAAAAAAGAAAATTATAATTAAATTATGTTAAAAAAAACAAACAAATAAACATTCCTCATACTGAATAGGGTCTGAGTCTGCATGCCCTATGTAGCCTGAATTCAATTTCTTGTCTTTCCAGAGGCCTGTACTATGGAGCAGGATTTGAGCTTATGTGGGTAACTTTAGGGTTAACCCTGGGTTTTCAGTATTACAAAGGCAATTCACTTCTTCTCACCATGGTAAATTATGCTGCAGACCAGGTTATGTTCTAGATAAGAGATCAACAGGTATGAAATCACTGTCTACCGACTAATGAATTCTATGGAAAAATAGCACCACTATTCCTGGAAAATCCCTCAGACCTCTGTACATGGATAGTAAGAGGACTTCAAACAACAATTTCATTGTTCTGTAAGCATTAATATATGATCCTAAAACAGGACACCTATTTGTTCTTTTTGACCTTATCTAAAATTTTTATATGGGCTAACCCCATGTTTGAAATATGTTTTTATTTACTATATGATATATTACAATGATTTTTGTTGTTGTTGTTTTGTTTTTACTTTACTTGCTCTCTAACTGTTAAACAACACCGGGGCTGCAGCTGAAAGAATAAGGCTAAAATTGCCTCACACACATCCAAACATGGAGTACTCAGTTGTAATCTCTTAGATTCTTCCATGTCTTAATGATAGAGCTGGGATACTGAGTCTGTTATCTTACACAGTCGGCATTTTTGCGTGCTTTCCTTCCTTAAAGTGTACATGCATTCATACAGCACTTTTAATACTGTACTACTATATAGCACTTCCTCTCACTCACACTCTGATGCTTTGCTTGCAGCCACTGTGTTGCTTTCAGCCTGTCTTGTGTGTGTAACCTCTTGATATTTTAGTAATAATATAGTTTTATCTTCCTTTGTAAAATCAGTCACTCTGCTGCCTGTCCATGTTTCTGATTGGTTAGGTCCTACCATTTGCCACTTTCATGTGAACGTGCTCATAGCTAGAGTGAAAAACCGTGGGTTGACTTACTGAGTTGATAACCACTTTCATGTGACTACTTAGCCCAGTTGCCAATAGATAACAGAGAGATATCCTGGGTGTGTTGAACTTACTTAGTAGTGCAGGCCCTAGAACGATGACAAGATATCAGTGTTTATCAGATTTCTCCTGCTGCTTACGCCACTGAGAAACCTGTTTTATTCAACATTTTGGCAACCACACAACATGAACACTGACCGGAAGTCATAAATCGCAACAGCAGTCTCAGTCATGACGGCTCATTTCCTGGCAAATCTTAACATGGTTCTCACTCACACAAACAGTGGAAACCACATCACACATTAACAACGGACAAAATCCAAACACAAAATAGTTTAAATACACATAACAACACTACTAAATTAAACCCTATCAACTGCCTCCTTAGGCTGCTACAGTATTTTAAGGCTGCTTTTTAAATTTCTTTATGGTGACTGTGAATTAAACACAGGGACTTGATGCAACAGGATTTTGCTCAGATGAGTTCGGGTCAGACCTCAAAAAATAGAGTGAGAGTCGAGTCATACTCAAATAAAAAAGAAAAAGAAATGCTGTATTATCCTGTAAAATTGTATTTCCTGTATTTTTACAGAAATTTGTTACAAGGTTACAAAGGTCTGCCTAATTCTCTGTATGTAGCTAACATTGTCAGGTTCCTCAGGTTACCTAAAAAAACAAATGGTTACGCAAAATGGAAGCCAAATAACAGTTGATTAAATTAGAGAATTGTTACGGGCACACAAAATAGTACATGTTGTTCAAAAACAAAACCAAACCATTCCAAACAAGTTAATAATGACTAGTAGTATGACTATGTTGCAACCCTACACATTTTGCAACATAAATCAGATCTTTTTGTCTTGCACAAGTAGTCAAATGTCACGAGTTACTCCTCCCCATTTTTCTTGCTTTGTTTTAGTTTTATTCTCTCCAATTTGACAGGAATAGCAAGGAACAGAAGGACTTATTGCCAAATCTCTGCCTCATCCACATGACTGGACTTGCAAGAGTCAATTAGGACTGGTTTTTAACCCTTTGCTGTGTGTTCATAATAAAATGTGAATAGTTTAAATATCTTTGCCTTCAGATAAGAAGACAAATCAGTTATACAGCAGGATTTGATTTCATTTGTCTCACAATCACTCACACTCAGTTTGAAGGATTGAGCCATAAAGCTACATTTTCTCCCTTTTTTTTTCTTTTTTTTTCTTTTTTTTTTGTAAAGTTACTGTTTGTTCCTGAGGGGGAAAACTTCACACTAAGAAATGTGTTTGAGATGTGCATGACAAATGTGTAACTGTGGAGAAAAACAGACCAGAAACAGGCACAAACACACACACAAAGACACACCTTCCAGATTTCACTCTTACGAGAAACCAGAATCTCTTACTCTCTGGAGGCAACAGAAGGCAAATAAACAACTTTTAGGTTCACTGCTGGAAAACATGCATTCATAATTAATTAACATTAATTATGGTAACATCCTTGATTTCATGGTGTCACAGTGATTTTGCACCTACACAAGTTTTTGGACAATGAAATATTTTTGTAGTTTTGCCTCTGCACACCACAACAGTGGATTTTAAATCAAACAATCAGGATGTGATTGAACTGCAGACTTTCAGCTTTAATTTAAACGGTTTAACAAAAGCATTGCATTAACTTGTCAGGAACTGCAACCATTTGTATACATAGTCCTCCATTTTCAGAGGCTCAAAAGTAATTGCACAAGCAGTGTCGTGGTCAGGTGAGGCCTTTTTGCTCATTATTTCATGACAAAGTAAGCAGATAAAAGAACTGGAGTTGATTCCAAGTGATGGTATATTTTTATTATTCTCAGTATGAGGTCCAAACAGATGTTGTTGCAAGTGAAGGAGGCCATCATTAGGCTGAAAAAACAAAACCAAAGGTCTACACTTCTGTGGGGGTGTACAGAGGCAAAATTAAAACAACTGTGTCATTGTCCAAAAACTATGTGCCTAACTGTACATTGGTACATAATGGTTTAAGATTTTCAAATCAAATCAAATTTTGATTACTTTTCAAGTACCACGTTTCAAGCATTTCAAGTAGTGTTTTGTCAGGTGCATAAATATTACTGTACAGGCGTGGCCTTGGAGAGTTATTGTTGCTCACAGCATTGTTTTCACATTTTTCAAATGTTAAAACAAAAAAAACAACAACAACAAAAAAAAACAGAACGTTATAAAGGTGCATTTAACAAGTGCAATTTGGGTTGGACTCAAAAGGATCACTTTTTATGTTGTTTATCTGCATCACACCTTGGCCTGCCTTTGGAACAAAACCTGCAGAAGCAAGTTTGACCAGTCCAGCCTCATGTTGATCTGTGTCACATGCTAGACCTTTACCCTGTCAGTCTAACATTACATCTCACTATGGCAAAGTTTTTTACGATTTTAGAGTTCTGTAATGTTTTACGAAAGTAGTATGCTTAATTAAATAATGTGACAACTTGCTTTGGCATTATGTCATTAATGCTTATTTGTATTGCTTATTTCTTATTGATCTGATGCTCCATATATTTGTTCATTTTCTACATTAAGGTCTCCATATAGTTGTATAAAGAGATTTAGCATAGATTATTTTTGACACCCAGTTTTGAAATAATCTGTAAAAAAAAAAAAAAAAGATGATTCCTATCACTCTCAAGATCAACTGTAGTAAAATTAAACTGGGGTTGAAAACACTGGAAATGGTTTGTGGAAAATGGTTTCAATGCTTGAGAAAGACAAATGACTACCTCCTTACTGTTACACATATGCAAATCATTCTAATGAGTCATCATCTATTTTGACCACCAGATTACTGGTAATTACTTGTAACATATGGCAGCATATGAACTGAACTGGCACATAGGTCAGCAATTGTTACAACATGTGGGGATTTCTTAAAGTTCTCCAACAGATTACTGTAATATACTGCAACAAGGAACGCTTTTTCCTTCATTTTTATCTTATTCATGCTCAGAGTGGCATCTAACTTAAGTTAATGTGCTGGTGCAGTGGTTCTTAAAGTAACAGAAAACTGTGCTAAATCATTAAAAAGTGCACATATACAGATGGTGACCTGGGGGTCCTCAAAATGTGTTTCAAAATACAAGTGCTGCTTTTAAAGTTCAAAATGTGCATATTCAAACAATGGTGGTTTATGTTGATATTTTAAAATTTTGTGGCACTTTATGATCTTACACCATTAGTGAGGTGACTGTTAATAATGCATTTGTACATACAATACACACACACAATAAATATATATATATATATATATAAACCACCATCGTTTGAATAAGCACATTATTAACTCTAAAAGCAGCACTTACATTTTGAAACACAAAACTAGTTGCAGATGACTGATGACTCAGTTCATCACATGCTCCATTACATTTATTATATTACCGGACTATCATGTGAAACTGCATACTGTTACACATAACTTCACGTTAAGCATGTAGCAACCTCTGTCCAGTTTCTTCAGTGTTGCTAAAGAAGCTTTCTGGCAGCATTTGTTTGGTGTGAGGATGTCCTTCAACTAGTAATGATTTATGCACTAAAATGAGCATATTGTGTCCATTGCGTCTTGTCTTTGAGGCATCATCAAGTGACGCTAAGCCCAAACCAGCTAAATCAGAGTTAGGATTATGAGGGAAAGTTTTCTCTCCCATAAGGTGTCCATAGTCTCATAAAGTTTGAGGACCTAAGGTGAAATATACTATACATTTCATATTTATTGTTATACATTATTTTTTACAATCTATGTTGATTAATATTATTCTTATGGTACCATTTTGAGTCAGAGTCACTACATTAAAATTAGCTTTTTTGCTGCATCTAGCATATTTCTTTCTGTAAGTTCAGGGAAATAAAGAAAACAAATAATTAAATTAACATACAGAGGACCCCAGAAAATCCTATGAACAGTTTCAGAAAATTTGAGAGGTATGTACTTTTTTTTAGTGTTGTGATGATTTAAAATCATGTACATGCTGCACATTATTTCCTGAAATACCTCCTCTGTTATAAATCAGTATTTATAGTATGACTTTAGCCAGGATATGCTGTTCTTTTGGTTCTGGTTTTGTTAAGGCTCTTCTTAGGACATTTGCAATGCAGCGTGGTACTGTGTGCTCAGTGCACTTTCAGTGTGTCCTACACAAAATAATATGTTACAAGCCATAATATAAGATAAAGATGGAGAAACTGTGTGTCTGGCATATACTTGGAGAGGCAGGTACTTTCCCCAATCATAATGTCAACATTGCTAACTAAAACCACTGACTCACTTTCTCTCCTCAATCCTCGTACTCCTATTTCAATCCTCGTACTCCTATTTCTCCCTTTTCTTCACAATTCCCTCCATGTCCTTTTCACCTTGATGAATCAACCATTAAATTTAGAATCATGAGCAGCTCAGGTTCATCGTATTTCTGTGTCAGCCATATTAACTTTGCAAACCTGTTCCACAGCTGTCGCTAAGTAACTGTTGAACCTGTGCCCATTTAGGCGTGCAATGTTTGGCATGTCACCATAGCAGTGTTATAGAGGGCATGGTTAAATATTTGCAAAGTATCTCTTATTAGAGAAACAGTCTGGCCAGAGTGTATTTATCAGGGGCTTTAGTTACAACTGGACACGGGACAAAGGGATGGAGGGAATGAAAAACCAAAGAGATAAAGCTGGAGAAACTTCAGTGCAAAAAAGTACACAGAGAATCATATAGATATGAGAACACAATATGTTTAAATAATTTAATTTTTCATCCATTTTTGTTTCAACATTATGGAAACCTTAGCAGATTCTGGGCGTTTTCTTATATGTTGACCTCGCCTGCCTGTCATCATGAGACATGTGAAAATGACTTGGTAATTTAGAGCCATCAGTGGTGAGTCAAACACCTAAAAATTTCCCCCCAGTTTCCCTCCTCTTGGCTCACATGTTGTTTCTTTAGTAATGAACCTTAAGGATGAACTTTAAGAACCTCCCATTTATAAAGCCAAGATTATCTAAAAGTACCTGAGGATAAATTGTGCTGACTTTCTATGTGTCTTCAAGCAGTGATCTGTTTTCCTGAGGCAGTTCAATGTAAACGCAGATCCTATGGTGGATGGTTCCCATGATAAGGGTAAACAGAGACCTTTCTAGTTAATGACAAATCTGTACACCTCAGTAACAGACAAAGCTATAGCAATAAAAGCTATAGTGTGTATGCCAAGTACTGTATAAACTCCATATGACAACAGGTTCCTTTCTTTAGGCTGCACTTTAATAAGATAAAATTAGTAAATATTTAGCTTTTATAATATAATAGTTTCTTACCAGAGACAAGATTTTTCATTTCTTTCTACTGTCAATCATGACAGTCTGCAAAACAAAGTGTGTAATCTGGCTTTATATTGTTTTTAAATGACGAGCATTTCATATTCATACTATATATCATGGGTGCTTCATTTATTTTTCTATGAAATAGTCCCAGCCTTATAAAGTACTGGCTTAGTTTCTTATATTGCAATTTCTTTCCCTCAGGGATCCTTCATACTTACACTTTCTCTTAAAACCTTACTGACGCAGCAATTGTGCGATCATGTCCTAACATGTTACAAGACCATACTTTATGTTTGCTGGTGTGTCACTTAAGAAAAGCCCCTAGTGGAAAACTTGGCATTGGACACACACTCTCTTAGTCACCAAGGGAAAAAAACACACAGACACACACAACAACCTGGAAGCCACCAGGAATGCTGTCCTAAGCTTGTGTTTGTATGAGCATGTATGCATGTGCATGCCACTCCCAGTTAAAGAGCAATTCATTGCAACTAGTGCAAAAGATTCATTGGAAACTAGTAGAGCAAAGTAACCACAAGCAAAGAAAAATATTCATATACAAATGTCAGTGCTGGCATTTTGTATCCTCGATGTCTGTGCCAGCTTACTTACCTGCTGATGAGAGAAAATTTTGAGTAAAGATGGGAAGAATTGTTCCACACCCTGTAGACAGGCTCATTTGTATCTAATGTCGTTGGGTTTTTATTTAAGTTGTTTATATATAGCTGCAGTTATTAATAGCTGAACATGAGAGGCTTGTTTGGCTTGTGTCACACTGTCAGTCTGTCCATCTGTCTGCATGTGAGGCCTGTGAGTTGTGTTGGTGGCACACAATGTTGGTTGTGATTCTCACTGAACCTTCTTGCATTTATACATTTATACAAATATCCTGGAATCACTTCAAAAAAATCAAAACAACACTGTATCAACGTAACTAAAAAAAAAAAAAGTTAAACAATACATAATTAACGTGGGGAAAATTCAGAAGAAAGCAATGAGATGGATTGAAACATGTATAGAGAGTTATGATGATGGGTTACACTTAAGAAAGTACAGTGAGAGTGAGAAGAACATCCAAATGTTCTGGCGGTAAATTGTAGTGAAACTATACAGTTGGCTTATACCTCAGTGTTTCTTGAAAGAGAAGTGGGAACTTTAATCACACTTAATTTTAATTTTACTAGCACTTCACTTCTGTATTTTCATTTTCTGCTTTGGTTTAATCCACTCGAGCTATGTTATATGTGAAGCTATCTTGTAGTGAGTTTATGAAGTTAATCTTACAGTCCTACTTCTTATGCACCAATAATTTCCCTGTTTGAGCATAACTCTTTTCTTTCAATTAGGAGGAACATTTTATTCAGAGTGAACGATTTGTCTGTTCTGTTTCTTTTTACTGAATGCTTTTAAATAGCTATTTAGAGTTTTAAAAAAAAATCCATGTGGTGTCGTGGCTCTCTTCCCTTCTGTTTACCGTGACTTTTCTTTTGTTGAATAACTGTTATTAGAATGTATGTGCTGTCATTTTAAAGACTCGATATGACTCATGTGAACAGGTGACACATACCTCAGTTGTGCATAAAAATTGCGGTAGTGTCCCAGATGGCTGATATCAGCAGAATATTTTCACAGAAACAAAACAGAAGTTGATAGATATGCTGGCATACACAAGATTATTTACTCTAAAAAAAAAAACTGCAATATTATAAAGTATAAAGTGTGTTCATTTATACACCCAATAACATGGTTAAGGCTCCTTTACCACGAATTATTGCATCAGTGGAGCGTGGCAGGGAGCTTGTGGCACCGCTGTCGTGTAACTGAAGCCCAGGTTGCTTTGATGGCGGCCTCCAGCTTGTCTGTATTTTTGGGTTGGATGTTTCTCATCTTCCTTATTCGCGACAGTTGTAGCTCCTTTCCTGAAGACATCTGTGTGCGGTGGCTCTTGATACACTGACACCAGCCCCAGTCCACTCCTTGTGAAGCTCTCCCATGTTCTTGAATTGATTTTCTTGACAGTCCTCTGTAGGCTATGGCCATCCCTGTTGCTTGTGCACCTTTTCCTACCACACTTTTCCCTTCCAGTCAGCTTTCCATTAATATGCTGCGATACAGCACTCTACTAACAGCCAGCAATGACCTTCTGTGAATAACCCTCCTTCTGGACGGTATCGATGATGGTCATCTGGACAACTGTAAAGTCAGGCAGTCTTCCCCATGACTGTGGTTGAGTTTAGTGAACTAGACTGAGAGGTACACAGTATTTATCCAGTTTTTATAGTAATTTACCCAAACCTGAAATGAAATATTCTAAGAATTTGCAATACTAGATTTCTGATTTTCAGCTGCTATAAGCTGTGATCATCAAAATTAAAACAAAGAAAAGCTTGAACTACTTCACATTAGGTTTCATGAATATAGAATATCTGAAAGTTTACTTTTTACACCTGACACTGTGTGAAACCAGCCCACGCAATGTGTGAATCACACCGTGTTTGTACAGTTGTACCCTACAAGAAAAAAAAAAAACCCCATAAACACTTAAAGTGTTAACGTAATAGGTATGTTCTTGTGGGGGGAACAGATGCCGCACACCTCGGAATTCCTATGAGAAAGACAACAAAAAGACATGGCTACTGCAACGCTCATCGTAGAAACCAACAGAGAAAGAAAAAGAAAAAGAAAAAGCACATCAGCTAATAGTAATATGCTTCTGGTAATAACATCGTCATTTCTGTTTGTGAAGTTTATGTGTCAGCTTTATTTCCATTGTGGGCCTAATACATAAAAATGGGACATGCGTGCAAATCTTCCACAAAAACAGCTTCAAAAACATGTGTAGCAGCATGTGACTAAAAGCAGTCTTAAGTCAAATTATACTAGCAGTGAGAGGCTGTTAAAAAATAAATTTTAAATAAAACTTAAAAGAAGAGGATGGATGGGACAGAGTAAAATAATGTAATCGTTACCTGATTACACACAAGTACCAAATCTGAATTACTTAATTATGATTTCCAAATAATGTTAATTTTTACTTGTTTTAAGCCTAAAGGTTTCTTCCTTCAGTAATCAGTACTTTTAATGTTTGTGTTCTGGTAAATGTTGGACTCTGCTGGAGCTCTTGTTGCACAACAGAAACCACCAAATGGGGAAATGTAGCTGTATGTATTCTGGTAAACAAGAAGGCACAGTAATGTATAGCAGTGTCCTGTACACAACTGGGGGGTGGGGACTCAGAAACTTATGACGATTTAAGACGATTTATGACACTTCCTGAAAGCCGAGCATTACTCATGTATGATTACATGCCTTTAGAGATGTTTTAGGAGTTTACTACAGAAAAGCTCTGCTGTGCTTTGAGGTGAGAAGGGTCAGTATATACATCTCAAACAGCCTTATTTGCCACTTCACACCTGAGTGCTTGAGTCGGACTGGTTCAAAATCATTCACAGAAATAAGCAAGCAGAGAATAACAGCGAACACAGGAACGAGTGTGGACTGCTCTGTGCCTGCTTCCAGAGTGGGTATGAGAGCTATGTAAATAAGCCACTTTGCTTTCAGATGCCTCCGAAACTGACATATTTCACACAGCTAGCTAAAAATACACTGTTTTCTTTCTCTCTCTCCCTCTCTCTCTCTCTCTCTCTCTCTCTCTCTTTTCTTTTCTCGTTTTTGTTTAAGTACCGCCCATTTTTGAGCTCACATGAAACTTGAGACATAGGCAGGGTCATCCCGGAACATGCCAAGCGGAAACTCCTCCCAACACCTGGGAGGAGCTTTGTAAGGAAATAAATGAAGCGCCTCAGTCTCACGAACTCAACGCTTAAGTCTGGATATCTATCCGACAGTCTGTATATTGGAGATCAGAGCTGAATCTTCATCCTGTTGCCACAAGGATACAGCATGTCCGAAATGCTTGACGACATCCTCAAAACGGTGAGTCAGTCTCTGACAGTGTGTTATTTGTATTTTGGAAAAAAAAAAAAAAAAAACTTTGTGTAGTTGGCAGTTGGTTGAGGTTAGGCTCTCTGACTCCTTGCACAGAGTAACTAGTGTTTATTTCTGCTCATTTTTCCCCCCTGTCAAACAATGATTGGATGCAAGCACCCGTTGAACCGACTTTTGCCGCAAAGAGTTTACTTACGACATAATGAGACAACTCAGACGTCATTTGCTGAGTTGTTTGTGTGTTGTAGTGTGTAATCTCTCAGTATCAGAAAACAAATGGAAAATTCAAGCCACAAACTGCGATTATCTTCGTTTATGTTATATGATTTCATACAAATTAAATTCGGCAACGTTATTGTTTATGGTTGCCTTCCTTGTTTTGACATTTTTGTATGCAAATACAATACCTCAGTATATAAAGCAAATTTGAAAGTGATCAGTAATTTATAAATGTTTAACATTTACCGTTTTAGAATTAGTCTTATGGATTCTAACCGTTTCATTGATCTGTTACAGAACTTCCTGAACCTGGCCCTGAATGAAGCCCCAGGGCAGAGTCGGCTGAACCGGTCAGCCTCCTTCTTCTCTCCCTCTTCCCCTCCTGTCTCTTTGAACCTCAGCTTGAGCACCGAGCATGTTAATAATGACGACAATGGCAGCTCTCTCTGGTCGTCCAACATCTGGGGCCAGGCCTCTGTCTCCAAAGAAAAACAGCTCCCTTTCCGGCCCGACCGCTCCATGAGTCTGACCGAATCCAGCGGCAGCCTGCTCCCCTCATTCACACAGCGGAACAACCTGGAAATGTTTCCCTCAGGCCCTGCTGCTACTACTGTGCCTCCCCCACCAGGCTTCCCTCCCTCATCTACCCTCCCGGCCCAGGTCCCACCAATGCTCTCCTCTAACCGTTACAAGACTGAGCTGTGCCGTGGCTTCCAGGAGACTGGCAGCTGCAAGTATGGCAGCAAGTGCCAGTTCGCCCATGGTGAGGCAGAACTGAGAGGACTGTACCGCCACCCGAAGTATAAGACAGAGCCCTGCAGAACCTTCTACAACTTTGGCTACTGCCCCTATGGCTCACGCTGCCACTTCATCCATGAGGAGAAAATCAGCAGCGCTCCGTTACCATCTGCCAAATTCCAGCGACAACAAACTACCACAACAACCAGTGCTCACAATCCCCGGCACCAGCTCCGCCAGAGTGTCAGCTTCGCTGGATTTTTGGGCTCTTCTCGCAGCTCTTCCCCTCCATCATTCTCCTCACCCTTCAACGATCCTAACCAGGGGTTCAGCCGTGCTCCCTCTGTATCTCCACCTCCGGCTGATCTTCTCTCCCCAGTGTTTGGTGACTCTGTTCAGCGGGACTCGGCAGCATTCCAGTTTGGCAGCCAGCAGACCCGTGTCAGCACTGGAGACATCCATAACATTCCTCTCATCTTGGAGCCAAAGGCCTCACGTTGTGTGTGTGGTCACGGAAATAATTTCAACAGCAACAACAGCAGTGTCTTCACCAGCGTGAAAGATGGGCAGCACCAGGACAGCGGTATGCTGTTTCCTGGTCCTGTAGTCCATGGAGGGTTCACAAAGCCCGCTGGACTCCAGCGTTTCTCCTCCGAGGACTCCCTGGAGGAGTGCTACAGCAGCAGCAGTTCCAGTGGAACTGAGTCTCCAACCTTTGATGGATCAGCCACAAAGAGGCTCACTGTGTTTGAACGCCTGTCCCTGTCTGACTAAACGGATCCAAAGGGAAATGACACAAGATAAATGAGACTTTTTTTAATTTTTATTTACTTTTTCTGTCTATCTGGACTTTCTTCAGCACCAGAACTGTTCAGAACAAGTAAACAAGTTCAGTCAATAACACTTAAAGTTCTTAATTTATGTTTGTAAAGTGGAGCTCATCTTAGGCAAACTACACATACTGAGATGATTTTAGCAGACAAATGTTATCAATCTATTTTTATACTTTAACATAATATGTAGCCTATGAGACCTTTGTATGTGGTCTTCCATAAAAATTAACTCTCCTGCAGGTGTTGACATTACCAGTTAACGCTCCTGTTGGTAGTGATCAAAATGGCTTATCTCTGGTGATGATGAATAATTCCTGTGCCTTGAATATCAACAGGCTATTTATTCTCTGTGCCACAAACAGGATTCAGTAGCCTTAATCAGTGAGATGTGACATGTGTCTCTGATATGCACTTTACAGCTAATTCAAAAGGGAGAAACTGTCAAATCTCCCAGTAGCATTCAACCAAAGCTTCATACTTCACTCTGCCTGTGTGTGGACGTGTGTGCATATGTGTGCCAGTATACAGTGTGTGAGAGTGTACGTGTGCAATTGTCATTTGTTTTTTTTGTAGACTTGGAGGGAAATTTGCAGAATGCTGAAAGATCAAAGTGCTCTAATAGAGAAAGGTATGTCAGAGAGTTCAGACCTGAATATATGTATCCCGACACACTTAATAACTTTTGATTCTGTAAAACATTCTGTGATATTTGCTACTTTGTAAATTGCACACTATCTTTTGTTTTCCCCCTGTTTGCTTGACAGCCTGGTTCAGGGAACACCGCAGTATTCCTTTTGGTTATTGGTTACCTTGTGTTGTTTAACTTAAACTAATATATTTATTATATTTATTTACATTTAGAGAAAAAATGTTTTTGTACTTTATTTATGTAAGAAATGTTTCATTGTCTGTGAAATAGCATTGTGAGAAAACACAAAGTAAAAAAAAAAAAGAGAGAGAATCTTATATTTTTGATTGCCTGAAAAGGAAAAAATAAATTTCTCAATAAACAAATGATTCTATGCTGTTGTTTTGGACTTGTGTTATAGACTGCTCACACTACATTACTTACATAACTTAAAGATTATACATCAATTCAAACTTGAATCGTAACATGTTGAGTTTAGAAACATTCAAATATAGCACCATTTAGACTTAGAAGCCACAGTAGGAGAAGAATAGCCATGATAGGGAGTTGCCAGGACTTCCCCTTGGATGGAAGCAGGCATCATTAATACACAGGTGCTTTTACTTTTTAATTCCACCAAGCAAACTGCTGGGAAAAAGGTATCTTGGAAGGAAATCATCTCTGTGTTGTAAGTAGTACTCAAGAAATAAGGGGAAATCCACCTTTCAAGGAATCTGTTTAACCTCTGAGCCAAAATCCTTTTTTTTTTTTTTCTTTTTTCTGAGCACTGTTTCCACATTATTTGAAATAAGAATATCTCTCCTGAAGATTTTGAATCAATTCAAGACTATTTAGGATATCATAGCTTTGCGCTGATATTCATATGGCCTAGTGTTGTTGAGCATGTTAGACTTAAATATATTTATTTAGATATTATGTTGCATTACAATATGGAATATGGAACCTTGACCCTTTGTCCTTCTCTGCCTCTCACCTGATTGTGTTTCCTGGCATACATCTTTGTTGTGTATACAGTCAGGTATTTAGATTACATTGTGTATCCACAGTATCACACAGCTTTTTTATTTCTAGGTAAAACCTTCAATGTTTTGGGAGTTCTTTGGAGCTGTACTTTAAATTAGAAATGCCACATTCTTACTCACTGATTGTTCCCATCAAAATTAGTAGTTAAGTAAGACTGACTGGAAGTGAACAACTAACAGGCCTAACTGTAGAATTTCAGAGCACATATTAGGATATTCCTTTCAGTACAACTGCTCAAAGCAAGAGAACTCCACCACCTGGGATTAAATGTCACACACCAAAAAAGCAATTTCTGGATAAATAAACACTTGGAAATCTGGTGGCGGGAAAGAATTATATCATTTCTGTTATCACTGTTGGTGTAGGCACGTTTACTAGTTAAGGAGAAGTTTGTTAAAATAGCATGTTGCAATTTCCACTTTATATTCCCCTTGAGATTTTGTGTTGCACAAACTGCCTCCGCCCACATGCTGTCAAAGCTGTGTACACTGTGTAGCAAGATTGTGATCTGGAATAATTAAAGACCTGGTTACAGTAGTGCCTACAATATCTGAGAAACAGACACAAAAACGGCACTTTTGGAAATGTGGGAGATGATGCCATGTTAGTGTGAAAGTCTGACACATTTACATGTGTTGTACATGGAGCTTAGAACTTTAAACAGCAACGACTAATCTTTGTGCATGATCACAGTTTTGCAGCTTGTTGAGATAAATATGATGTGGGATTTTTTTTTTTTTTTTCTATGGGAGATCTTGTGAATCAGATTTCCAAGGAATTCGAGATTTTTTAAAGAAGTTCACAACCTAAGAAATGGGCTTGGAGAAGCTTCTTCCTAGTAACTTGTCTTACTGGTAACATTGTCATTGCTGGTAACACTGTCATTGCTCTCCATCTGCTTCCACACAAAGTCTGGCTTGGTTTGTTTGTGGTGAGAATACATGCCTATGCCGACCACATGATTATATGATAGTGACACTCAAATGACTTGAAAAGCTAAACTAAAAAAGACTTTAGGCAACTTGTTTGCTGTCAGTCTCCTATATACTACAATTAACCAAGCTCATAACCATGGTTACATGTAACCATATCATGATGTGATGTGGTTACAATATACATGTGGCTTTACAAAGTGCAAAGATGTGCTGTGTTTGTGTTGACAGTCCCTGAATAAAAGTGAGTAAATTGCATCCACATTTGCAAACTTAACTAGACTGAACAAAACACTGCAACTTTAGGAAGTCATAAGTGAAAAACGTGACATACCTATCCCTAAGATACCTATTACATGTGTTATAATCCTAACCTATGTATGCTTTTTCTTCAAACCGGAGAACCAAATTTATGACAAGGCTACCTTTTTGGCAATATACTTAGGACTCTTTAAGGGCTGGATTTTAGACTCTCAGTAAACCACAGTGCATTGTGTCTTTCTGCCTTGTTCCCCTTTTGATCAATAGCAGGATATGTTGCTATGGTGATGGACAATGACCACAAAGTGTAAACAGTAAAGCCAAAAAAAAGGAATCTCTGTGTCTGTGTGCTCGCAAACATTAACTTCACAGCCTGTTCTTTAAGGCCGAACAGGCTGTGAAGTTCATCGAGCTGTTCTCATAAGACAAAATAATGAAGAACAAAAATACAAAGCCAACAAAGTTTGATTTGTTTTTAACCTAACTTTTTGTGAAAACATATGAGGATCCAGAGAAGCTGGCCATGAATGAATGATCTTTATTGTCATTATACATGGTACAATGAAATACAATAAAATTCGGCCATTACGGTTAAGTGATTTCTAACATGGAATTTTGATGTCGCTCAGGCCTGCAGCAAAGCACACTTTTCCTGGAAGCATTTTAAGTAGCAGTAATTAATCAATTTAATTATTTCTTCTGTGTTTGTTTGCTTGTTTGTTTCACATCATCTTTAAAGCCTGTTACAGTCAATGGGACCGTAACACACATGGCTAACATTACCACTTCTGTGAAACTGTTATTGATCAACCACACAGCTGTTACTGTCAAAACTGACCTTGTCCAAGTCATCTGATCCTGAGCACTGCACACGTAAGGCACGTATGCACACATAAAGAAACACACACAGACACACTCACTCACACACACACACACACACACTCAAACTATCAAAGCAATTACATATCATATAGTCTAAAGGTAAACAGTAACTGAGATAATCTTATCCAAAGACACTTGAGCAATAGTTTCAAAAGGTCAAAATAGGCATTCATGCTCGTCATAAATCAAAGCAGACTGTGATAGAAAAGTAAATGATGGAAGAACTCGGTTCTAAAGGCATCAGTCAATATGGGTATTATTACATTTTTTTTTAAAACTTAACTTGGTGAAACTTCATGGACTTTAATTGGGAAATTGTTAACATTTTAAATAGTTTTAAAGCTGTTTCACATGCAAGGAATAGGTTCTATCAGCAGCCTGTTTGCAACTTATCTGCCGGTCAGGCTAATCCAGTTGGAACTTCGCAACCCTTGGCAATCAACATTAGATAAACTGGCAATGAAACGCAGTCACCAAGCAGGAAAATGTGCTTGAGTGTGTCTGTGCGTATGTCAATATGTAAACTCAAGCAGAGTCAGATTTTCTTAAAGTTTTCTTACAGTTCCTAAAACCTCCCTCTTCCCTCCCTCTCTTTCTGTCATTGCAGATTAAGCATTATGGTTGAGTAATCTTTCAACCCCAAACCTTTGTCAACTATTTAGAGTATGACGGAGTACGTTATGTAACTTCTACTTTACAAGCGAGGTCATTGGAAAACACAGCTTTTTTTTTTCTTGGAAAAGATAAAACCCCAAGGGGTGTTAACGCACGTTAAAATACTTTGAAAATAGTCAGTTGATGTTTTTAATGGTACTCCCCCATAACCTGATCTTTCTCCATCTTAAAGTTTTCAGCATTTAAGCCTTAAACTTAATTCATGATCAGAAGCTGACAGCAAAGTAGCAGGGCTGACAGAATCTATAGAGATAAGTGACCAGGTATGAAGGTCACACAGCTTGTTTTTCTACTTGTGTTGCTTAACAGAAGTTCATATTCACTTTAATGTTGTATTACTGCCCTCTACTGTTAAAGAAGCTGTGCTCGGTGTGGTGCTGATGCTTATCGTCCTCAAGCGTGAGGAGTGAAGCTTTCGGTGAATCATTGCTATGATTCACTTTCACATACAATTACAAGTGGGAGACATGAAGTGAATAACTGGGACACAACACTGATGTGTGCAGTAGTGGACAGAAGTTTAATCTGAATAACTGAGGATTTGAAAAAAGCGCTTACCAAGCATATATTTATTTCATTAATTTCCATTTTAATTACTCTGATTTGGGAAGATATGTGTCGTCTTCCAGTTATTTTAAAGCACTGAAACATTTAAAAGAGAAATTTCTACTTTCGACAGACTAATACTGGCCCTTTACATCAATGCTTGTTGAGCTTGGCTAACTTCACATATTATTAGAAACTGTTGGATTCGCGCTCAATTTAAATCACAAGAGTTTCTTTATAAATGCCTGATTATACTTTTATTTACCTCAAGCATCACTATCACTTTCCCAAATAACTTGACACACAATACAAATAAGCTGTGAAGAAAATAAAGTTACTTTATTATGTTTTTTTTTTTCATGTTTACAGATCCAGACGTATTTGCCAAGAAAACAAAATGTAGTGTAGTTTATGAAAGGTGGAAATAAAGTTGCAGACTGAATGTATGGGCCATGGCCTTCAATTCATGGGAATTAATCTGTCCATGTACCAAAATAATTTCCTTAGCATTCCTCCTCATGCTAAACTTTTATGAAGTTTATGATTACTTAGTAAGAAGGGGACCTGGAGAGATCCAGAGCAATTAAGGAGAAATACCAGGGTCAGTATTTCAGATTTAGAAGCAAAGGAAGGAGAAAATATCTAAGTAGTGACATCACAGCAACAGAGGAAGTGCTGTCCTTTTATAGCCATGTTCTCTCTCACTGCTACATTCCTCAGCTAAAGACCTCAATCCACCCCTCCTCCTCCTGCCCTCTTCTCCTCTGTCTTCAATCCTTTGACGCAAACACAGGGAACAGGGGGAGGAGACTGAAGAGGAAGAAGGGGGAGAGGAGTTGGTAAGGCAGAAAAATTCCCTAAACTCCCCCTTCCCAGCCCTCATAACCACTTCTCTTTTCCTTTCACTCCCCTCTTACTCGCTCAAGTTTTACTTTCACCAGCTGGTTTGATTTGGCACTAAAGGTGGCCTACATACTGTATTTCTGATTCACAGGAACACCATTTATTGAGTCATAAGTGTCTTGAAAATCTTTCTCAGGAAGATCTCAAAGGAGTTTGACTGAATAGTGAAATGTTCTTTTAATGCAGGAACATGTAAGGAGCCCTGTGCTTCTTTTTCTTTTCTTTTCTTTTTTTTTTTTAAGTTTTGCCTCTCTTACAGAAGATCTGAAAAACTTACATTATTGTAAGTGTTAAAAAGACATTGTAAATGTGGCAAGCCTGGAGTGAAAAAAAAAAGGTTACCCATCCTACAAAAATAGTTACTATGTGTGTTGTAATCCTAATCTGTGTAACCTTCCTATTTCACAGAAGAAGAAGTGAATCTAGATGAGTATGTACAAAATGATCTGAAAAGCAGAAAGAGTACCTATGGTCTGTGGCCCAAATATGAAATCCCAGATTAATAACATGGATGGCGGCCATCTCTAAGGCTATGAATATGCAGAAGTTTGACAGAACTGGTCTAAAAAAAAATCATGAAGCGTGCACCCCAACAAAGAATTTTCTTAAAAACAATGAATAATATGGTTAAAGTATTTTGTGATATACTTAATCACACTGAGAACATTTTTAAAAAATGGGGGTGGTAGATGTGATTTATATGCTAAAAAAAAAAGGTGTCATTTCAGCCCATTGCTAGGTGGTTGCTAGCAAACGGTTAAATTTAAACTTTTGTGGATAGGAATGAGGTGTTACAGTCATTAAATTAAAACAACAGGATGCTTTCATAATGTGTTGTAGGTGCATAAAGGCTAAAAATATAGATCATTTTAGCTTGTTGCTACCTGGTTGCCAAGCAACGTGATGGCCTCATAATATATTATGCATAATTAAACTTTTGAAGATATAAATTAGATGTTACTGTCCTTAAATAAAAATGATACCATGCTTGTATGAGGTGTTATATGTGCGTAAATGCTTTTAGCCTGGAGGTTGCTAGGCAACATGATGATATCAAATTATCTGATTTAGATAAGAACTTTTAAGGGCCTTCTCTGTGCCAAGTTTGGTGGCAGAACTCCTGATGGTCTAGGAGGAGTTTGCTGACAAACAAACAAACACACACAGACAGATATTTTGTGTGTTATAGTAAGATTCTTCACTTTACATTTACTCCACATTTCCTTGTCGGTCATGTGTGCTGCCCCTGGAGTACCTTTTCCCCCACTCCAAAGAACCAACTGTCAGTTTGAGCACAATTTCAAGGGCCACAGTATGACACACATGTGAGTAAGTGTAATAAATCTATTTTAGATTAGTTTTAAATCCTTATGTGTGAATGGTCAGACCTTTGTATAGACACAATAGCCTGGTCTGATCAGTTTTATCAGGGTGTTGGGCAGAATAAGAAAGTCCCTTCAGACAGTTTCACATCTGTTTGTGTTATTAAAGCAGATCTTTCACAACAGGCTGGCCCATACATGTTCTCTGCACGCTTCCTGTTCATGATCACACTCAGTATGTGCTTCTCCTTTTAGACTTCACACTTCCTGTTTTTTATGTTCTTTCTTATTATGGTATGAAAATAAATTATCGCTGTGTTGGTGCGCTTATTAAGGACAGATGTGTGACCTGCACATGAGATTAAAAACAGCTTTCTATGCGAAAGGCCAAATGACTTAACGCTTCAAACACTGGCTGAGGAGAGGCCTAGTTTTCTTTTAAACTGTAAGGTTTATTTCACATGTCAGTGATTTGTATTTGAATTAGTATGATTATTACCATAGATTGTGTGTGTGTGTGTGTGGGGGGGGGGGGGGTTCTTTATCGTGG
>VUQI01022606.1:1647-13267 GCA_015106735.1 Paratilapia polleni
AGTGCCTCCTCCAACTACTTCCCTGCTTCCATCCTCCTCTGGCAGCCCAACAAGTTCCACCCCATCATTCATAGATAGATTCATAGATAGATAGATAGATAGATAGATAGATAGATAGATAGATTCATAGATAGATAGATAGATAGATTCATAGATAGATAGATAGATAGATAAAATACTCCTCGGGGGGGTATGTGTGTATTTTGGGGGTTACAGCTCCTAATGCTCCTATTACCACTGGGACCACTTTGAACTTTACCTTCCACATCTGCTCCAGTTGTTCCTTCAGCCCCTGATACTTCTCTATTTTCTCGTGATCTTTTTTCTGATGTTGCTGTCTGCTGGGATTACCTTTGCATGGGTCCTGTTGCCTGTGGTAGATGCCTCCCTCTATGGATCTGGTGTTTAGGGCCTGTTCTTGCTTCCATGATCAAAGCCTCTGCGCTGTCCTTTAGGCCAGCCGTTTCTAGCCACTGGTAGGATTACTTGATGTCAGCCACTTCCTCTATCTGTCGATGGTACATCCCATGCAGGGGCCTGGTCGACTCATGATAGTTCCTCCTCCTGTTCCTCATCACTATCTGTCTTCAGCTGCCTGAGGCATTCTTGGAGCAGTTCATCTCAGGGGGCCATCTTCCTGATGTATTCGCGGATGCTCTGTGTTTCATCCTGGATTGTGGCTCTGACACTCACTAAGGTACTTGTAAGTGTCCTGTATGTCTGCTATTCTGACTTCTGGCAACCTCACCCCTTCAGTCCAGATCACCTTCCCTCTCTTCGCAACTATTTGGCCACACTTATCTAGTCCAAATGACATCCTGATGTCTTCGCTGTAGATCCTGGTGAAGTGGATCAGTGAGTCAATGTCTCGCTCACTCTTGGCATACAGCTTGATGTCATCCATGTACAGGAGGTGGCTGATGGTCACTTCACTCCTGAGTCTATATCTGTGTCCACGCTTTGTGATGAGCTGGCTTAGGGGGTTGAGGCCTATGCAGAACAGCAGTGGGTACAGACCATCACCTTGGTGTATTCCACACTTGATGGTGACTTGTGCGATTGCCTTGGAGTTGGCCTCCAGTGTTGTCTTCCACAGTCCCAATAAGTTCCAGATGAACGTTATTAGTGCACTATTAGCCTTGTACAGTGCCAAGCACTCCAGTATCCACGTGTGGGGCATTGAGTCGTAGGCTTTCGTGTAGTCAATCCAGGTGGTGCTCAGGTGGGTCTGCCTGGTCTTAGAGTCCTGATGTACTGCTCTATCAACCAGGAGCTGGTGCTTTGGCCCTCTGGTGTCATTTCCAATGCCCTTCTGAGCTGTGCTCATGTACTGACTCATGTGTCTACTCATGTTGGTTGCTATGATGCCTGAGAGGAGTTTCAGGACAGGCAGGTAATTGGCCAGTAGTTTGATGGTGTCTTACCCTTGTGAGGATCCTTCATGATCAGGATTGTTCTGCCCTGTGCTAGCCAGTCTGGATGAGTACCTGCTGTTAGCAGCCCACTTATTTGTGCTGCCAGGCATTCATGGAGTGCTGTTAGCTTCTCCAGTCAGTAGGCGTGGATCATGTCAGGTCCTGGTGCTGTCCACCTCTTTATTCCAGAGACTTGTTGTTGGATGCCTGCCTTTGTGATGTTGACTGGTTCTTGTTCTGGGAGGCTGCTGTAGTCTGCTCTTAGGTCTTAGGGTCTGCTTCTCTGGTGTATCTCTTCAGCCTAGCGGCCAGAGCTGTGAGCCTTTATTTGTCAGTTTCTAGAGCCTCAGTTATGACATCTTGTTGTATTTCTAATTCATCCAGGACCTGTCTCTCTTGATGCCCTTCTGCACCTCTGTTAGCCGACTAACATCCTTCCTGGCTTCCCTGATTTTGGCTTCCAGCCTCCTTCTACAAGCTCCTACAGGCATTCTTGATCTTATACTCGAGTGCTTCCAGGATTACTGTGGCAGTGGCATGTATGAGCTCATTGGTTTCACTGATGCTGGTAGTGGGGATGGCGAGTAGAGCAGTATTCACATCTGCAAGCATCTCCTCTGATGGGACTTTGTCAGAGAGCCGGGGGAGGCGCGCCCTTGGTTGTGTGGCTGCCTTGAGTCTGGCCACAATCTTTATCCTCAGCTCATTAGATGCATCAGTCATTGCAGTTGTTTGGTCATCATTCAGTTCATTTACACTGCTCTTGTCTACCAGGGTTGGTTATGTCCATACTGCTCAGTATTGTTCCCATTGTGCTGTAGCCTCTGGATCTCCAGGTTCGATAGTACCTTTCTTCTATTGATGTTCACATCAGTGTTCACATGTAGTACACAAAGATGAGGCTATTTCTCACTGGGGCAGTGTGGAAAAAAACTAAAAGTATTTATTTTCAGGTTTTTAAATGGCTCAAGTGTTGAGTCTGGCTTCACTAAGTGATAAAGTACAGTCTCTTAACTTATGATGCACTGATGCTTGAACCTACAACCTCGTAGCTTCTAAGTAAATGTTATGCATCCACAAATAGCAGCTGATCGGTTTATCTGTCGGAAGTGATTTGTTGCAATGGTCAAAGCCTCCAGGGTTTAGTAGCATTTCCAAACGCCAACCCAATAAACTCGAGCCACTGACCTTTTTGCTCTGGTCATTGGGCCTGGTCATTGGCCTTGTTCAGCCCAACTCAATTACGACCCCTAATGTTTCACACAAACACATAAAGAGCCTTTTGCAGTCAATGCCCACAAGGCATCTCAGGAGGAAATGCCTTAATCTTGTTTTTTTTTTTCTCCCTATGCAGCCTTCATTCTCATTGGACTACAGCTGCCGCTTGACTCTTTCATTACTGCCTTTTTGTGTTCACTTTCAAATGTGCTCATATGCCAATAATAGGGTATTATAATTTGCAATAATCATATTACAGTTTAATAAGAGTCTTCCAGGCATTCAGCATGGTGCTTTAAGGACAGCTAGTAATACAAACATCATTATTATCTCCACAGGATCTTCCTTCCTAAGACTGAAAATACACACTGACGTGCATACACACCAAACTCTGCATCAGTGCTGGTACAGTAGATCTTTAATGTGTTCATTCACTCACCCTGAATGTTTCTCCACTTGCTGGGTACTGAGTGTTCATTTCAGGGGTTACTTTGCCTAAAAATGGGTCTATAAATCTTAATATGTTTTAATTTAAGTTTGTATAACTAACTTTCTTATGCCCACACAGATATACCAGTTGTTTAAAAGAAGTGAAAAAGTGGATATGACTACAGGCTAAATGTTCTGTGCTGCCAGATCATCCCTCAACATAAAGCACATTAAGATCTGAACAAATTTGATCTTTCAGTTCTCAATCTCACATCATCAGTTATGCAGCTGCAGGCTGGACTTCTAATTTTTGGTTATGACTCAATCGTTTATAGCTCTAGGAAAGATGATTAAGGTCCCAAAAATTGTATGCCCAACACTGCCTTGAGCTTTAAAAGTTTGTGATATCGCTGCAAGAGAGTTGTGTGGAATCGACCAACAGCTGCTACATTTTACTATGTGTAAGAAATTAGCCAATGCTTTAGTGAAGCCAGTCAATTTCTGACCTCTCCTTGGCACATTCAGTGAGCTGTGTTGCTGTAGTAAGCTTTGTTTGGGTGTGAGTTACGTAATGCACCAAATGGAGAACTGTTATTTCTCTGTCAGTCATATGAGCAATGAACATTCAGCCAAACACTTCAGCCTTATAAATCGATGCTCATCTTATGGCTGTTACTTAGGAGAGAAAAACAGCAAAAATGGTCAAGTGGCTCATTGTTGAGAAAAACAACAATCCATTTAGTGACACAACTCCATCAGCACAAAAGCACATTTTTTGTGTAGCCAGTACCACTTTAGTCAAAGAAAATAATTTCCATCTGCAGTAATCTATATTTATATTGGAGACAAAGTTAGGCAAGGCTGAGATGGTTTAGACATGTACGGGATGGTGGATATATTGGATAAGGGATGTTGAATTTTGAGCTGCCAGGCAGGAGGAAAAGAGGAAGACCACGGAGAAGGTTCATGGATGTAGTGAGCGAGGACATGCAGAGAGCTGGTGTGAGGGAAGAGGATGAGATGGAGGCAAATGATCTGCTGTGGTGACCCTTAACGGGAGCAGCCAAAAGAAGAAGAAGATACATTTATATATATGGTGTTATGGATCTGTTTGGGGACCTACCAGCCCTTCTGTTTGCATACATACAGGCAGGGAAAGCAGCAGGAGTTGTAAGTAACAGAGAAGACATCAATAGCAGAGACTGATGAAGTCGGACACAGCGTGAAAAGGAGGAGTTTGGGTAAAGGTGGGTTGTAAAGTGGCCTGCAGAGGAAGCAGTAAGGGTACATGCCAGCTAAAGCAACTTAAGTAGCATTCCTCGTGCGAGAGTCACCAATTGGATGTGTAGAAGAGTATCGTCTGAGCCAACAGCTGATGTGAGCTGGCACTGAGATCAGCCGATGCACTGAGATTGTGGCTGAGTTTGATTTCATGACCTACCTAACGTAATGCTATGGTTATTTGGTCTTGTCTGTTGATTTCCATTAGTATTGATAAAGGCATTCACCAGGGGCTAAACATGATCTTGCTGCTGGCTTACTTTCAGAAAAGGGTGGATGTACCTATTATTTTACTCTAAAGGTAACAAACCTTTTCTCCTTTTTATGTTACCAAACATTACCTTTATTTTTACTTGTCTTCAGCTTATCATTAATCAACTGAAATCTCTCTGTGTTTGTTTGGATGATAGAAATGTATGAGAAAAGTAGCTTTACATGCAGACTAATTATCAGTCACAGCTGTTTGACACAGTATGACTCACCCCAGCATGATACAAATGATCTTTAAAATGGCTTGCTGATTTTTGAAAAGTTGTCACTTGTCCAAAAAGAATGTGAAAAGGAAATCGGAAAAATGATGACGACATGTGAGCAACATCTAATACCTTGCTTTGTCTTGTCCTGTGGATCATTAGAGTAAACAGTAACTTTAAAGTGTTTAAGGCAGCTGCATACAGGAAATGGTCCAGACCAAAGAAAACATGTAATTTTTAACTACAAACTGAAATGTGTGTGAGCTAAAAGTGTAATACAGCGTATGAACGTTCCATGAAGTGGAAAATAGTCTGCCTCTAGGCCACTTTAAGGTTTATTGTCCTTCCAACTATCATACATGACATTTAGAGTTTAGTTTGAGCAAAAAATACACACTTACCTATTTTCTCATCACTTTAGTCTCATATGCTGAGCAAAGTAATAATTTCACAGTGTTATAACTACATTTTAACTATTACAAATTACTTTTCTTCTTTCTGTTTCCAGAAATTCAGTTTATTACATGGAAAGTTATGACATCTTTATGCTACAAAATAGGGTATGCAGCACTTAGTGCCCTATAAAGCTTAAAGGCCTCGACCCTGTGAAATGTGTCGGCTTCAGTGGGTCTGTCTGATCTTCGTAAACATCACATACGATGAGGTGAATGAAAATGGCATATAGCACTATCAGGAGTGGGATCTGAGCAGAGGCCTTGTTGTTGAGTTACATTATGTGAAACAATATGTCTAGGGCCCTCTCAGGAAACACTCTGTCATCTGTCTTTCCAGGCAGACCTGGTTAACCTTTCCAGGCTTTAATGTTTAAAATATCTCTGCACAGTATGGTTTTTATAGTCCCTGCTTTGTTGAGCCCCGCTCAACAAAGTCCCAGCTGCATACAAGCTTTTCTTTATTTAGCTGATAATTAGCTGTTATCAAAGATAAATATTGTACTAATGTTACAAGGCCTAAACAGTTGAGAAAAAAAACCCATTTACCTTTGGCAGGGGAGTTCTTTCCATGAATATCTTCCCTGCTGGGTTTTCAGTAAACTGAAGGGGATCCCAGCACATCTGTGTGAAGCAGAAACATGACCTTTGATTAGCTCTTCAAGGCAGAATCAAATGAGACACTCATCACACTTTCAGAAAGACTTGACATTTTGGAAATGAGTCACAAGGTTTCCGTCATGTAGGCTGTAAGAAAAAAAAAAAGGCAACCATTGCTCAGCAAAGTGTTTGTGAGATTATGTTGGTATAGTCAGAGAACGTGACTTGTGTGCAGATACTGTAACGCACTTGTACAAATCTGACAATGTTAAGATGACACTTCTAATCCACGAGGGAAGCTTCAATTGCTGAGAAACTTTTTTGCACTATTATCTATTTAAAATGCAAGACAGGTTCATTCATCTCATTTGGTAGCTGCTCTGCTGTTCTGAGACTTCTGAAACCTGAACAAACTATATCATTGACTCCGGATGTCTTTTTTTTAAAAATCCTAATGTCTTAGGTTCCTGTGCTTAGAACTGAGTCTCTATATTTTAGATGTCTTGGGTTAATTTACAGACATTTTACACATCTACTGAAAATAATAGATTGACATTTGGGAAATATACATATTTGCTTTTCTGCCAAGAATTACAATAAAGCTAAAATAGTCAGACAACTCAAGTCTGAAATGATTGATTTATTACATGTTATTACAGCAGAATACACTGTAGAGTGTACAGTGATGAGTAAATATCCCCTCTGAAGTCTGGAGGTGGCTGCTGGGATGGTGGAGTGGTTATAAATGAGAAATAAGAATTACTTTGTTTATCTCATATTTGAGAAATTCTTTTGTTATAGCAGTTGAAATGATGATGAAAATAATAATAATAATAATAATAATAATAATATTATTATTAATAATAATAACAATAATACGCCTGTTGGTGTCACCAGCTCTGATGCTGCTCCCCCAGTAGACCGCAGCAAAGTACACTGCACTCGCCACATTGATAGAAAATCTCCATCATTTTGCTGCACACATTGAAGGATCTCAGCTTCCTTAGGAAACGGAGCCTGCTCATCTCCTTTTTGTACACAGCCTCTGTGTTGGTCTTCCAGTTCAGCCTGTTTTCAATGTAGATGCTCAGGTACTTGTACTCCTCCACCACATGAACATCTGTCATCCTCCTGCCCATCACTAATACATCCAACCTCTACAGAATCATCACAGTATTTCTTTAGGTGGCGTGACCCGGAGTTGTACTGAAAGTCTGAAGTGTACAAGGTGAACAGGAATGGAGACATCACAGTCCCCTATGGAGCTCCTGTACTGCCCATCACCAAATCAGAGCACTGCCCAATCTTACATACACCGATCAGGTCAAGTGAACAACACTGATTATCTCTTCATCATGGCACCTGTTAGTGGGTGGGATATATTAGGGAGCAAGTGAACATTTTGTCCTCAAAGTTGATGTGTTAGAAGCAGGAAAAATGGGCAAGCTTAAGGATTTGAGTGAATTTGACGAGGGCCAAATTGTGATGGCTAGACAACTGGGTCAGAGCATCTCCAAAACTGCAGCTCTTTTGGGGTGTTCCCGGTCTGCAGCGGTCAGTATCTATCAAAAGTGGTCCAAGGAAGGAACAGTGGTGAACCGGCGACAGGGTCATGGGCGGCCAAGGCTCACTGATGCACGTGGGGAGCGAAGGCTGGCCCGCGTGGTCCGATCCAACAGACAAGCTACTGTAGCTCAAATTGCTGAAGAGGTTAATGCTGTTTCTGATAGAAAGGTGTCAGAATACACAGTGCATCTCAGTTTGTGTTGCCTATGGTCAGCAAAAGGGGGACCAACACAACACAATATTAGGCAGGTGGTCATAATGTTATGCCTGATCGGTGTACTGTGGCCTGTTTGTCAGGTAGCCAGTAATCCACAAGATGGTGGACGTGTTTACTGACATTTCCTGTAGCTTCTCTCTTAGTCGCAGCAGCTGAATCATATTAAATGCACTTGAGACATCAAAGAAGGTGATCTTCACCATGCTGCCATTACTATCTAGATGGGAGTAATCTCTCTGCAGCAAGTAGATGATTGCATTATCCACTCCCAGATTTGGTCTGTATGCAAACTGCAGAGGGTCTTAGGTAAGCCAAAACCAGTCTCTCCAGTACCTTCATAATAATAGACGTCGATAATAGACCACCAGGTTGGCAGGGTGTGTTTGGTATATTGCGTGAAGAGAGTGATTTCTGTTATGTGTGTATGACGCATGGCAGTGGAACTAACTTACAGGCTTTTCTCCATTTGTTTGCATGCACATTGCTCTCATGTCATTGCCTGGCATTGCCATGTCAAACATAAAAGTTAAAAAATTACCTACTAATTTCAGCAGTTTGTTTGTTAAATCCATATAAAATGTCTGTCTCACAACTACAACAAAAGTAATTTATCCCACGAAGTAACTGCACCCACCCACAAAATAGCCTGCCTCAAAAAAAGCCCCTGAAATTGGCAACTTTTTTGCAGTTAGGCTTTTATATGGAGTAAATGAACAAAAGGTGCTACTTGCTTAGCTTCAGGGGTGCTGGTAGGCATCATTTTTAATCCTTTGAGAGAGGAAAGCTATTTTTTCCCTGCTGCTTCCAGCCTTTATGCTAAACTGCTCTAATAATCTTCTGACTGTAGATATTTGATGTTAAATTAGTAAACCTAACATTTTGCCAGCCTCATGTATGTTAATTGGCTTGGCCAAGAGGACTTGGAAAATGTATAACCTTTGTAGAGCTGTTGTATTGGATCCATTTGCAAGAAAGCAAATAACTGCATTTCCCAAAATGTTACATCAGCTGCATCATTTTAAGGTTTAAGGTTTATCATATAAATGTATCAAAAAGGCTTCATCTAAGACCTGCAGTCAAAAAGATGTAGCCAAACACTCTGGAAAATAAGCAAAACTGCTAAAGAGTACAATTTTATGTTTCATTCACCGTTTTTGTGTTGGTATGAATAATAAACCAATGCATGGTTTAAACCATTGAAGTCCAACAAGATACACAAACTGAGGTCATTTACCACACAACTAACACAAAACTCACTACGTAACATCAGACGTCACCACTTTCCTGTATGTCCGCTATTGTATGTGTGGATCAACTGAACACAGTGAATGGCTTTTCCTTGACAGTGACAGGGCTTTTTAAGGTGGTATTAACCCAGTTATTAAAAAAAAATGTGGGTGCTCAAGGTTAAGCAAGTTCAATTGTGCTATTGCTTCAGTGTGGTTTTATTTTTAGTCCAACAGTGAGACACAACACACTGCAGACGTGCACGATTATCTTTCATCCAAGCTGGAAATAATGGACAAGTTAATGGCAAGCCAGATCGACATTTAATATGCTCTTTTAAGAACTGCACATCCCTTTTATGTCTTTGGTGGGTGAGAACAAAATACTACACAAAAAAAAAATAAAATAAAAAAACAAACAAAAAACAGAAATAAACTGTTTCTTTAGCTGAAAAGTAGTGAGCTTAATGAAGTTAAAGTGTAAAATACAGCAGCACATTAATGAAACACAGTCACAGGACGTTGTTTAGAGTAGCGTGACACATATCAGCTTGGTGTTTTACAGGCCTCTGAAATCTTTCTGCACTTCTCCATTTTCTCTTCACTTGAACACAAGAGGATGAGTGGGAGTTGTCACAGCATGCCACCTCAAACAGATTTGCACATGGACCTACGCAAAAAAAACCCCCAAAAAAACATGGGCCCTCTTTCAGTTATTAACACTCTTTTGAATAATTGGAACAAATAGATTTGGATGCAGGGTTTCACAAAGGATTACTGACATGGCTTGTTCATTAAAGATAATGGGCTCACTTACAGTAGGCACAGTAAAACCTCAGACAAATTCCACTTTGATGAGGTATCAGTGCAGACTCACTGCAGAGCTGATGATCAATGAGAGATACAGTAAAAGAAAACCGTAATGAGTGTCGGTGGAGGCAAGTATCGACTAGGCTGTGGATCTGCAAGTGATTACATGTTTTATTGATAATATTTCAAAGCTCATAAAATAAGATATTTATTTGTGTGAGTTTTTCCAACCTGTATTATGTCATTGATCCACAGATAATATTATTCTTGTAGTAGTAGGAGGTGGTACTTTTGGCTGCTCGCTTATTTCTCAAAGGGTTGCCAGAGGAGATGGACCCGCATGTTTATGTGGCAGAGATTTTACACCAGATGACCTTCCTGACACAACCCTCCCATTGATCCAGGCTTGGGACTGCACTAAGAGTACACTAGCTTGAGAATGTGTTAATCACTACACCATGGATCCACTACTATTCTTGTACTACCACATACTATTAAATAACTAGTTAAATATTTGGATGATTTGCTTTTTTACTGAAAATTAATTGAGAAGACCATGGCCAGAAGTGACTAGCTTAGAATAGCTGAAGACTAACAGTGCCTCTAAAGCTCACTAATTATTAACATGTAGTCCTACACAGATAGTTATGTAAAAATTCAATTTGTGGCTTTAGGTGTTCAATCAGTGTCATGCTGTACTATTTCTTCTGTAACAACAGTTTGTAGTAGTGCTGGCAGGCCCAGTTTCTCTTCCTCTTCCTCCATCTCTTCTCTCTCTCTCTCTCTCTCTCTCTCTCTGTGCAGGTTGGAGGCTGCTGGCTTGGGAGGCATTACTCCTCTTAGGATCCACCCCTAAGAGTGGCTTCAGCAGCTGCCTCTGGATTTTCAATTGCCACACCTGTTTCCCATTGCTCAATTATCTGCAGTGGATTTAAGGACTGGTTTATCTCCCTATTCTCTGACAGATTGTTCTTACTTTAGTAGCAGTAATCAGGCTCTCTGTGTACTTAATTACTAGCTTTGTACTAATTCTGGATTCTTGTCTGTCTCTCTAGTTCCTTCCCAGTGGGTGTGGCTTTTGGACTCCTTTGCTGTTGCTAAATGCAGTATGAGATTATACTGCTCCCCTGAAGAAGAAAAGTTAGTTGTTTCTGGATACTCACCTGGTTCCTGTGCTTAACTGAAGAGGAAAAGGAAATTAGACTCTGTTTGCAAGACAGCTGCTGCTCAGTCTCAGCCTGTCAGGAAGAAGAAATTACCTTTATACTCACCTGCCTGCCTACTCCTCACCTGTTACCAGGGGAACTCTTATCCCAAGACTCTCAGCTGGCCCACTCGCTTCCCTCCATTCCCAGTATACTTACCAGTCTGGCCATTCTCCCCTCCCCTCTCCTGGATTATTACCTATGAGTCAATCTTTGTCTGTTCTTGTTGGTTAACAATAAAATCCTTGAAACTGTGACATTCCTGAGTCTGTCTTCTGACACAGAGGAGCTCAGCTCCTGGTTTCCACCTGCCAAACTGTATTAGATGTGGTGGCTCCATTAAAAATCAGGCGGCCTAAAACTAAATCTGAGCCCTGGCTGAATGTCACAACTCGTGCTGTTAGACGCGAGTGCCGAAAAGCTGAGCGAAAGTGGAAAAAGGACAAGCTGCAGGTGTCGCTTCAAATACTAAAGGACTGCTGGCGTCGTTATCAGGCAACTGTGAAAGATGCTAAACGAGAGCACTTGTCAAATATCATTCTTTCAAACCGCCACAAGCCTTGTGTATTATTTAACACTGTTGATATTGTTTTAAATACTCCTCAGACTGCCTATAATGAGCCTTCCCGAGGCATGCGAGAAATTTCTGAATTTCTTTGTGGATAAGGTGAATAATGCTCGGGCTCATATATTACCCCCTGCTTTTGACCCTTCAGTTTCTGTACCCT
>VUQI01022618.1:2810-13073 GCA_015106735.1 Paratilapia polleni
TTGTTGCCCTCCCTTGCTCTCATCCCTCTTTCTTCTCTCTTCCATATCCTCCCTCTTTTCTCTCAGCTCTAATGAGAGCACTGACCTCATTATGAGCAGATTAGAAGTGTAGATAGAAGTGTGCTTTCCTGTGTTTGTTTCTGCGTGTGTTAACTTACTGGATCTAATACGGGTGTGATGAGCAGGTATTTTCCCCAGAGGAACTGGCGATCCACTGTCCAGGTTGCACTATCAGAATAGAACCTTGGACAAGGAAGAATAGAGATAAGATTAGATATCTGTCATTATGTTGCGACTAAAGTCAGTATATTGTATGTTCCACTGTTTCATGAGAGCTTTAAGGAAACATGCTTTGTTACAATGTTAAACATTATATTACCACTGTTTCTGTGTCTTTATTGTTAATGATCCCCCTTTTCAATTTTTCTAATTTTTTTTTAGTTTAGCCCTCACAGTGCGGTTGGACTTGTTTCTGCTAAGGCAGAAAGGCTCCGGGTTTCCAGTATAATTTACAATGACTGGCTCATTCAAGCTGTATGACTAGTACTCTCCAATTATTTTCTCGCAGGTGGACTCTACAACAGCTTGTAAAGTCTCGTATGGACTTTATAAGCTGTGACTTGGATGTCATTACTTTTTTGGCGTCTGAGATGACCTGACAAAATCTGTGTTTCTTGTTGAAAGGTGAAAGGAATAAATAATTGCAGTGCACCACACATCTACTGCTGCTCGCTGTCTGCCGCTCCTGGGGTTTGCTAGTTGTCGGATTGCCAGAGCGCTTGCTATCAAAATAAAACCGCCCAGTCAGGAGTGTATTCACTGGATTTGGAATTATCTGCAGGTGTGTTGTGCTTTCATTCACTGCCACTGACACAACATGTGACGCCTTAAGAGAAGAAGTGTGTCCAGGAGTGAGTTGAGACAACTGCAGTTAGTTTGTGTCTCTGTGTGAATTGGTACTACAATAACTTAACACATGCATGAGTGACTTACTCATGCATGACGGGACGTACAACAGTCTCCCCTGTAGTGTGGGCTTTGTAGAATAGCGTGTAGAGGTAAGGCAGAAGTGTGTAACGTATCGTCAGGTAATGTCTAGAACTCGACACCAGTAGTGAGTCAGCACCATAAGAAGCTGGATCCTGAGCCTGGAGACAGAAAGATGGATTAAAGGGGTGGGGTTAATGAACAAGAGGTAAGGGAGAAAAGAAAATAAAGACAAATGAGAAAGAGATTAAATGACAAAAGAGTGAATATGTTAAAGCAAGGGCAGGAAAAAAACTGGAAAATTGGAGGAACTGAGTGACAATAAATCTGTGAAGAGGAGTGATGAGAAAGTGGAAAATTAACATGATCAAATACACATTAACCCTATTCATAAAGAATAATCACAGAAATACCTTCACATCGGAGCAATCTAAAAGTACAGTTTGTAAAGACAAAGAGCAAAAGAAAAAAACTGAAGAAAAAGTGAGAGAAAGAAACAGAGGTATGATGTCAATTCGATGATAGTGGTGAGTGTGAGGGTGATTAGCTGCATACAGGCCATTTATGCCTTAACTCATTTGTGTGTCTGTGTGTTTGGACTAGCTGTATGGGATGTGATGAGTGCCATGATTAGCAAACCAAAGGTCACACTTTAGCTGTCTCGTTTAGTGGAAATTGTATATCGTGTCGCTGTCATCAAGCAAATACTACCACCCCGTTCTCTCCTACACTCACACACCCAGATACACAACCTTTCTTATCCCATACATTCCCCTGCCTCAACAGTGATATTCTGTAGCAGTGATGTGCATGAAAATGCCACATGAAAAATGTTGTGAGAGCACTGGTTTTCATGCTATTCAGTGGAGTAGACTGACTTTCCTCACAAGTCATTTGTGTTCATCTAAATAAATAGCTCACTGGGAATATAAACACTCTTCTAGGCTGCTTTTCCTGTGTCTCTCAGTGACATTAAGACACTGATCTGACCTGCGACATTTAAATGATTTAGTCTGCTTGTGAAAGAGAAACATAAATCTCACTCTATCTATATTACCATCCAAAGCGTTATTAAACCAACTGAAAATTACTGTCACTGCAAATCTCAAAAGATTATAACATTACTGACTCTTTGCTAAACCCTTCACTTGAAGAGTGATTGTCCAGTCAGAAACTTAGGGCACAAAGAAAGACATTCAATGTTATACATGAATGTTGTCTCTTACTAAATTGTAAAATATCAATCTCTGAGTTCCATTATGCCACTGAGCTTTCTTCAACAGCTTGCATCTTCAGTACACAACTGCACTTGCACCAGTGAGGTGATAATCTCCACAGCTACAGAAAGTTTTTAACTGCTTGGACTTTATAGCACCCATACAGTGTTATAAAATGAAGTGCAGCACTTTAGACCAAACAGCCAACATGTAATAAATAAATCTAAAAGTGATGTCTAATATAAGACTTGTGGGGGGGGAAAGGCCTTTGGAGTACCTTGTATCCCTCAGCGTTGTGATTCCGACTGAAGGGATAGAAAGCCCCGACCTGCATCCAGCGACGACATAACTCTTCAGAGGAGTCATCAAAGAAACCACAGATGTCAGCTCCAATCTGAAACACATTCACATTGGCATTTAGCCAGAACCTACAGCATAATTCTAGCAATAGCCTTATGATATTGTTGTACAGGAAAAATGAAACTAGAATAGCATTTGACAAACTCTAAGAACAGGGAATGTCATGAATTTCAGTTGAACTCTAGGTTATAATTTTTTAATTCAGGCCCCTTCAAAAAAAAAAAAGGGCCTGAATATAAGGTCAACAAATCTCTTGTAGTAGTAAAAAAAGAAATTGCACCAAGGTGAAAACTGGCTCCATATTTTTCTTTTAAAATGTCTCTCTTGATGTAGGTTCAATTTAGTCGAGATTTACTGGCAAACAGTAGATGTGAGTTGTAATCTTTATTTACATTAACTGCACAGGGGAGTCAAAGAAAGAGACTTAAGTCAGAGGCCACTCTGCAGAGACTGTTTGCTTTCTATTGTTTACTAGTGATCATATTTTACAACAGACTCCATGAGAGGGAATCCAGCCAAATCTCATTTCTCAACAAACACTAATTAGAAAATACAAAACTATAATAACTCTGCTTCTGAGGAACCTAAAATCTGCGTGACTCAGTCCCAGCAGGAGTAGTCGGCATGTATATACGGCTACCCTTATGTGCACAGCTGAAGAAGTGTGTGCATGTGTGTGTTTTGTGTGTGCACTGGACTCCGTGTTGTTTTCTTACTGCTGTTTGAAATCTGCGCACTAGAGATACACACATGCAAGTACAGGGTGCACTCGGGTACTGACTAGGAGTGCGTTTTCTCAAGTCTGTTTTTGAACATGGTGGTGTCCCAGGAAAGAATACTGCAGGCATTTTAATGGATCTTCTTCTTGCCTGCCCTTTGGGCTTAATGCTTATGTCAGAGCACAGATCTCAATAACAACTGAATCCTCTTTAAAAAAAAAAAAAAGACAGAACCATCCTCTAAATGCTAGAATCATATCATAACTAATGAGAATCACAGATTAATTGCTATGTCTTTCTTTTGCATCTGGTCAAAGATTTTTTTTCTTGTCAAATAACACCATTTGCCCTTCTCTGAAGGTTTGCTACTCACATAGGGTACTCCAAAGAGCCCAAACTCTAGCATCCCAGGGATAGCCCACTTTATGTCATTCCAGTTGGCAGCATTGTCCCCCAGCCAGTGACCTGAATATTTTCCCACACCTGGAAAGGAGGAGCGGGTCAGCATCAGGGTACGGTTTCCTCCAAACACACGCTGCAGAGCTCTGTGGGATGGAGAGAATGCAACAAGGAGACAACCAGATGATACAGGGTCATTAACATAAAAAGGACAGAGGGATAAAAAAAAAGGGGAGAAATACATATCACATGCATTTATACAAACACACATGATCAGTGAGAAAGATAGATAACACAAGGGGGCAAATTGGGGCCAGAATTGGTTCCCCACTACACATTATTATTTTATTTAAACAAAATCAAAGCAGTATCTCTATGACAATACAAAGTCCTGATGGTGTTTATAAAATGTGTCAAAAATCTTTATTATTATTTCTGTTATTTTCAAGAACTGATTTTTATTGGCATTTTATAAGACTGTGTTGTTAGATAAGTGGTGAAAAAGAAAGATGAAGAAAATTTCGTAATACTGAAGTTATAACCTCCTGGATAGCTACAACTCTATCAGTGTTTTGGACAATTCATGTTTCTGGCTCAGGTAGCATTTTTGTGACCTTTTCATGTTTAACCTCAACATATCACACAGTATATCTCTGAATTATGGGGTGTGCACTGCATTATTTTTATGGGTTTGCTTTCCATCACGTGAAAATCTATTAGTCCAGGCATGTACTATTTTGTAATTGATGGGGTTTCCCATATCATTGCCAGTAGTGCATATTAAAATTCTGGCAACAGATACCACTTTAGCCTTGTGTGAAATAAATGGCCAAGGGCTTGGAGACTACAGAAATACCTGTACTAATATAAATATGACTGCAGCATTTGTGTTTTGTTATAACTTCCTCATGTGCAAGCAGTCATTTGACTATGCTGACAATGCTATTTAGATAGTCTTTGAAGGAAATATCCTCTATGTGCTCTTGTGGAACTCCTTATTGTACCATTTGTGTGGTACCTCAGCACAATTACAGATACAAGGTAAACTCAACAATATGTAACATACTTAATGCACCTTAAACGGGCATTATTGTACATTAAATCCCTAGCATAACTCGAATATAGGATATACCAAAGCTAGCATGAAACCTGCTTATGCAATTTCTCTGGCAATTTCTACTTTATTCTATGAATGAAGTAGAAAGAATTGTAGACAAGCCAAGTGTTTATTATCAGTGTATCAGTGAGAGTCGGCCATGTTTTGCTCTCTGGAAGATCAGCAACAGGCTGGGAGGCCACTCTAATGAGAACTTGCAGTACGTCAAACAATAGTTTATGTGCCATGATACCAAACTCAGCAAGGGTGCAGAGCAGAACAAGGACTACTGTAGTTCAAGACTTAGAGCCTCTCAGCAGTGACCTGGTCAACAAGCAGATAAGGAAACAAGGACTGATGCTAGCTGGTTAGCAGGGACATAACTTTCAGAATAATAAACTTAGGTATGGTAAAGTGCCTTTTAATGAGACAGTCTGCACAAATCACTCTTCAACAGATCATCAGCCCCTACCATATATTCGTACTGATGCTCCTTTCTAGGTTTGTATACATAATGGGTCATTAAACCATTTCAGCACCAGACACTGATGAGAAATTCATTCATGCATCCTGGGAGCTGGGCTCATTAAAACACATTTTTGTATTTAACACATTGGAGTCAACTTGCAACTGGTCTGGACTTATATATTTTTTCTGTTGCATATGTCATTTCTGTTTCAGGACCATGGGTCAGTCTGATTGTACAACACTTGATTTTGAAGATTATGAGCATTACACTGTTTTCACATTGTGCATTTTGAGTTTGTCAAAGCCTCATTGTTTTGAAGGGGTGGCAGGAAGTTGGCCTCTACAGCACAAGCTGGCCGAACTCCTGCTATTGATAATGGATGTATTCACCTTTCAGTAGCCAACACCATAGAGTACCCGTACAGACTGTGGACATCATAGTGGTTTCCCCAGGACTGCTTGGCATCCATACACAGAGTCTTACTGTACATCACCTTGTCAAGAATATCTGGGGGAAAGAAAAAATAAAGGCGTAAAGAGATGGAACAAGGTGAGGGGAAGCATAGGGAGTATACAAAAAACAGGGTGCAGAGAAGGAAAGAGAGTGATTGTGTTGAGATGAAGAATAAGGACAGAAAGAATGAGATAGTCATTGATGTATACTGCAATAGAAAGTGGGAGTGATGAGGAAATGAGAGAAATGAGAGCAGTGGAGGAGGAAGATGACTAAGGGGGAGGGCAAAAAAAGGGTGACATCAGGGGAGATGCCTTTTCCAGTTATGATCATTCTGTCTGGGACACAGTCAGAATAAAAGACATAGCAGAAGAGTCATTTTCAAAATTCTTCACAAGGGATCCACTATTCCAGAAGAGTTTTCTTGAAAACCTGAACTTACTATGTGCGCTACTGTGTCTAGTTTATCAAGTTGTGCACAATATTTGCATTGCATTTCTATGCTATCCTTTGTTTCTTTGTATTAATCTTTCACCACTACAACCAGTTTTCACAGAAAAGACAGGAACCTGGGGCAAAATGTAAAATAAATTAATTAATAGATATTAAAAAAAAAAAGAAAAAAAGAAAATAATTCAAAGGCATTTGCCTTAGGTTTTTAAAGCAAATATTTTTTTCCTATTCTTTCTTGTTATACCGTTTCTACTGCTGAACAGTCCAGGGCCTCTTTTGTTGTGTTTTTGTTGCATAAAATACCCAATGTTTTCAATGGAAAGTAGGTCTAAACTGCAGGTAGACCAGTTCCACACCCAAACTCAGGTAACCTGGAACAATGTAATTGTGATACATGACAAATGCGGTTAAGCTTTGTATTGCCTAAATCACTTAGGCCTTCCCTGAACAAGAAGTTATCTGCATTGCAGCATATGTTGCTTTAAAACCAATATACAGTATATTGTTCATTACTATAACGCAGATGGTTCCTTTCCATGATTTCAAAAACTTATTTTGATTGATCAGACCATAGTCTGAAGACTCAGCATCTCTGAGATGCCCTTTCTATGTCCCTGCTGCTGGCTTAAAATTCAAAATGAGCATTTTTTAAAATAAATTTCATAAGTTTCAACATTTTGTAGTCCTTATGCTAGTTAAAAATTGGTTTAAATGATCAACAAGTTATTGCATTTTCTTGGTTTACATTTCACACAGGGTCCCAATTTTGAGGATTTTGTATATATGTAGATTTGTTACATAAGCAAGGGAAACTAATAATATTGCCACTACAAAAGATGGAGACTCAGTCGCATCCACAAAATAATATTGGCTATTAGAACAGTCAAGAACATCACATATTTAGCATGGCTCAGAACACAGAAAACAATGTCTCTTACTTGGAGTGTACGGAGGGTAGTTGAGTTTGTTATCCGCACAGCCCTTTGTTGATCCTTTCTTGAAATTAGCAACCTCATTCATGTCCTGCAAGTGCATATGTTTCAGTGTGAGGACATTTTCTGGTTTAAAGACAATGAAAATGGAAATTAAAGAGGGAAATTCCTCTCTTTGGGCTCTTTCTTGGACCCAATGTTCAACCCACAAGTTGAATGTCTGCCACTAAAGATTACAACAACAGTAAAAAGAAATCAGGCTAGCATCTACATGTGCAGTACATGTGTGCATGTACATGGCTGCAGAGTAATGGCAGTTTCCCAATTTTCAGTTATGACACAACTAATCAGTGAATTCACATCTTCATTTTATGCATTTAAAATGGACTTACAATCCAAAGTGCATCATGTTTGACCTCCTTGTAGAATCGCTCATACTCATCCACCCACCAGTCTATGCAGTCTGAACTGGTGTAGTCTGGAAATACTGTCTCCCCTGGCCACACCTATGAGGGAGAGAATGTTAATATTAATAGTTGTACAAAAAAACAAACAAACAAATAAAACAAAAACCAAATACCAAAACAAAACAAAAAACCCTCTGACAACATTACAGCGATTAGAGATCACTTGCAGTTTTCACTTAAGGTTCTGCTTAGGCAAAGTACAATTTATTCATTTATGTTTGTTTGTTCATACACCTGACTTTCCGGTTTAAGGACACTCGTTTTTTTTCTTCATCCTTTTCTTTCAGTTTTAAGAGCATTTGTAACATGCTTTTAATAAAGCAAGACACTAGTCTAAACAATAATCTATACACAGACGACATAACGGCATGATCGGCTACAATTCTGAGCTCTGGGAAAATATAAACGTTCCTATGTAGATGTCGGAGGAATGGCTTAGGGATGTGGAAATGACAGAGAACAGAGGACAGATGAAATAGACGAGAAGAGGGATTGATGAGGGAGAGATGGCAAAGGGGAAAGGGGATAAAGCGACAAACGAGTTGAGGAAGAGTAGAGAGGAGAGGAGAAATCGATAATGCAATAGAAATCTCTAGACGTGACTGTGTGTTAGAAGTCGTCCTTAATGACATGTATTGAGAAAAATGATTAATCCACTGAAAATGACAGAGGTTTTGTCTGTGTGTGTGTATGTATCTGTGTATGGGGCTGTATTTCTGTATATGAACACTCTTGAAGAGCACAGTAGATATTAAATCTCAAGGTTGCTCCACTCTAGCTATCTTTTACCTTTACTTCCATGGGCAATAACTTTACAACCCAGTTTGCAGCAAAGACATGAATCACACTTATGTACGCTCATGTGCTTACACACACACACACACACACACACTCACGCACACACACACACACACATACACACACACAATCTCTCTCTCACACACACACACACACATGCACACAGATTTATAGGCAGATGTTTTTGGCAGATGGTCAGAAATCCAAGGTCAAAGCTTATTGATAGTCCCTTGCAGATGCCATCTTGTTTGAGTCATTCCTTCCTTTAAGACTAGATTTTTTTTCATCTCCAGCTGCGTACTAATACTGACAACAGAGTAAATAAAATGCTGGCATGTGTAACTGCGTATCTCATTCTATCTTTGCCTGTTTTTATGGTCTTTTGTCTGCCTACCTATGTCATTATCCACCTGTTTCTTTTTTCTTCTACCTCTATCTGTCCCTCTGTCTATCCTTTCCGAAGTCTCTTTCTACCTCCCATCTTGTCGATCCCTTTTTCTGTCTGTACCTGATAATCTATGTATTTTGTCTCTTCTCTCTCACTATGTTTGCTTCCTGTGTATGGCTGTCACCATGCCACTCAATAAGACAGCCAGTCTGTTTCCCTGTACATTTCTATTATTTGTGTCTGTCTATCTGCACCTAACACTTCTCTATGCATGTTTTTGTCTACATTTAAACCTTTCCTTAAATCCACGTAGACTCCTTTTTTTGTTTTGTTTTTTCTCTCCCCGCTGTTGTATTTACCCTCATCTGTTTTTACCTGTGTGGTGTGAACAGAAATGTCCACCTGTTTGAGTGAGGTCCTGCTATGATTTTACTCATACACTCCAACATAGGTGCCACCAGGAAAAGCTTTTTATCTAGGTCTTTCTACGCAATTATTTTCTATTTTAAAAGCAGAATATATACCAGGTCTGTTTTTGTATCTCCCTGATTACAGAGGCAGGAACAGCAGAGGATTCTGGGAGGTCTTGAATGATTAGTGATTCGTGAGTCACTGGTAATTTAAAACAATACTCTGGCGGAGAGAGTGTACTGTTAAAGTTCATGACAGTACAATTAGAAAATGACTGAACAAGTATGGCTTGTATGGAAGGGTTGCCAGGAGAAAACCTCTTCTCTCTAAAAAGAACATGGCAGCATGGTTTAGATTTGCAAAGTTACATTTGAACAAACCACACGACCAAAGTGGAGACATAGGATATCAGCACAAACAGCTCATACCAACTGTCAAACACGGTGGTGAAAAGGTGATGATTTGGGCTCGTTTTGCAGCCACATGGACCTGGGCACCTTGCAATATTGAGTCAACCATGAACTCCTCTGTATCCGAAAGTATTTTAGAGTCAAATGTGAGGCCATCTGTTAAACAGCTAAAGCTTGGCTGAAAGTGGGTCATGCAACAGGACAATGATCCCAAGCACAGCAGCAAATCTACAACAGAACGGCTGAAAAAGAAAAGAATCAAGGTGTTACAATGACCCAGTTAAAGTCCAGACCTCAACTAGATTGAAATGCTGTGGTGGGACCTTCAGAGAGAGCTGTGCATTCCTAGAAACTGAACTGAAGTAACATTGTAAAAAAGAGTGGGCCAAAATTCATTCACAGTGGTGTGAGAGACTGATAAAGTCATAAAGGAAATGATTACTCAAAGTTATTGCTTATAAATGTCCCCTGTCCTCCTGACGTCTCCTCTTTAAAGTCACCTTCTGACCACTGAATACTGGTGAAAATATGTACAGTGTATGTTTGATCTTTTTTCATCAATTTCATCAATTTCAATTCAATCTCTATTTTCACAAGTCTTAAAACATAGTAGACTTTAAGCAATTTGAAAATGATACACTAATTAAGCATAATTCATTCCTGTTTTTTTTTTTTTTTTTTTTTTTTTTTTTTTTTAACAATTT
>VUQI01022618.1:13093-24565 GCA_015106735.1 Paratilapia polleni
TTTTTTTTTAATTTTTAAAATTTTTTTTTTATTAAAAAATAATTTTTTCTTTTTTTTTTTTTTTTTTTTTGTCTTTTTACTTTGAAAAGCACATGAGTCTCATATTATTTAATAATTTTCCTGTAAGTCAGTCTCCCCTTATATGGTCTAGGGCCCCACTTGTGATTCGCAAAATTAGACTTGTACACAAATGTAGCTCACCTCTCCTAACAGGGGAGTTTTCCCATCCGATTCAGTGATCCAAGCATTCTTTGCAGTTCCACGGTCATAAGACTCATATGGAGTATCCCCAACCCTCTTACTGGTGGCTATTGCAGGATCCTGGGGACAAAGGATACAGTCATAAGAATATATGTTGAAAATAAATCGATAAATGCATAAAAATGACATAGCATGCCTGCCATCATTTTCATTTGTTCTTTGGTGTAGCTGATGCAACAATGATTATTGTTTATTGAAAATAATGACTTAACCATGTAGACTGGTGTTTATATTTTATCTGACGACACGCTTTTGTAGCTGAAAAATGTTTTCTTGTCATCATTGTAAATTATATACATAAACCCAACATCAAAAAAACTGCCTGTAATTTGAGAAGTATTATGCCAAATGCAGAAAAGCAAGGTAAATTGTACACAGCTGTTTTGTAGTATGTCTGTTAACAAACTGTTGCACAAATTATTTCATTCACAGTAAAATATCAAAGTTTTTCTTACCAGGATAAGGATATATTTCTGCCCCCTCTCATGGAGGTATTCAGCAAACTGAGGAAGCTCAGTGAAGTTAACCTTGTCATAGGTGAAATCTTTTTTATTCTCCATATAGTCTATGTCAGTGTATTGAATGTCCTGTATGGGAAGAAGAAACATTCAATATTGGTACATCATGTACATACAATTTAAAAAAACAAAAAATCCAAAAAACGAAACAAAACAAACAATAGATAGATAGATAGATGATTTCATGTCTTGTTTTGAGTTTACTTCAAAAAGGTTATATGGCATTAGATATTCAAAGCTTAATTTGAAATACTAAAATTCTGGCATGGTTTCTATCTATTAAAATCACATTTGCATCTTGCATTGCAGTGTAATAAATTAAAAATCCCTCTTAATGCCTCTTAAATGTACCCACTCATGTTTTTACTTCTGTGCTTTGGCACATCCACTAAAAAACTCAACATCTTCAACATGACTTAGATGTGTCCTTCACACAGTATATTTCCATCTTAGCATAGCTAACAAAAGCACTATTAAACATTTGCACTGAGCCTCGCTGAAAAAAAAGACCTTTGGTGGACTTTTGGAGACCTAATGCGAGTGAAAACAAGTTTGCTAATGTGCTGCTAAACCTTGGGAGGACAATAACAATGTTAACACGTTCTTCTTTTTTTTTTGCCAGGGTGTGACTTTATGCTTGCTCTCTGTCTGTTGCCTGCCAAAATCTACTTCATATCGATGGAGCAGATGGTTTGGAAGGCTCTGCCAGATCCTTCCTCTAATGGTAATCAGCTCCAGACATATTAGGGAGAATGTGATAATACCCTCTGTGGTCTATCTAATGGTTATCAAACATGTCCCTGAGTACAGCAGGAGAGAAAGCAGCTGCATCCTAATGTCTTTGGATATGAAAGAGAGATTGGAGATAATAAGAGTGAAATATTGAGATGGGTTGGAAATTTGTTTGTATTTGATCTTTAGATAAGACAGAGTTCAAACAGCATCCTTGACTGTTGCACTCACTGCTGAGTTGTGATAGAATTTAAGTGTTTTACTGGGACATATAAAGGACAGGCTTAGGACTTTACCTTGATAATTAAGGAAAAAAGTACAACATTGCTCCATATTGAAAAGATTTTTTACAGTTACCTCTCATGGCTCGACAAAGATAAGCAGTAAGGCTCATTCCAAAGAAAATGTCAACTAGAATTGATATTTACCAAATGTCTCAGAAAGGAATAGGCACTGGAGTAGTTTTAACATTCAGATCAGCATGAATGAGATAATGAAAGGAACTCGATCAATTGATCTTTGATCAGTGCTAACATTCAGTGACGTTTGAAAAATAGTGGTCCCGGGATTGACCCTATACAGCCCAGTAGACTCTCCATTATTTGACAGAAAGCTGGATTACCCTGTCTAAGCTAAAGGCCATCCCTATCATTCTGTCTGTCTGTCGAATTCCTGCTTCAGCCTTCATATCACGTCTCCACAGATAGTGTAGTGGTTAAGGCTCTTGCCTCCGGAACCACACAGTGGTGCATGAGTGCTTCAAATTTAACAAGGGGTGCACAAGGTGAAGTATCGATTCCACCCCCCCACACACCTCTAAAAGCTATACAGTTGTGGTAGCAGCCAAAAAAATACCTCTCTATAAAAACAAAACATGCATTGTCACTACATTATTTCAGACAGCTGAATATTAAAATGCATATTTTGTAAGAAAGAACAAAGAAGAAGACAAAGGTCAGCCAATATCAATAATACCAAGTTCATGTTTTCAGTCACAGTTCAGTCCTGTTAGTGACCATCATGATCAGCAACAGGGGCATATAAATGGACCTCACAGCCCTACCACAAACAAGAATTCATATGCTACAGATTTACAATATAGAGGTATTGAGAAGTATTGAGAGTGAAAATGCCAAACATATGAGAGTTTTTATGCATACGAAACTTATATATATAAAATGCATAAAATTGTGATATAACAAAGGTAAAATCAGTGAACAAAGTTGTTCCACATTTTATCACAACATCATGAGGACAAAATCACAGATGTTTGTGGGGGCAACAGTAGCCCTGATAACAATTTTAGATAGGTCTAAAGAAAATATTGTCAGAGATTGTGCATACAGACAGCTTAAAAATAAACAGAAAAAGAATGAAAACCAAGCATTTGGATCTTACATATGGGAGGTCCACAGCACGGTTCCTCTCCACTGTTTCCTTGACTATACTGAGGCTGGTGTAGTTCCACCGAGAAAGCTGGAATCCCAGTGACCAGTAGGGAGGAATGACAGGCTTGCCAATGAGCTGAATAGCACAATTGGAAATATTTTTGATGTAATTACTGTACCAAGGTAACACACAAACCACTTTTTTGCAACAATATTAACCAGAAAACCTGCCCCACATATTTTTGAATTTAGAAAATCACCTCAAGGAATTCCTGCACCACTTGTTCTGGTGTGTCACCAAAGAAAATGTAGAAGTCAAGAATCCCTCCAATTGTCCTGTAGGTCACAGCTGGGGCAGGCTGCAGTATCACCTCTGGATAAAAAAAAAAAAAAGAAAATTAAAATAAATAAATAAATACATACATAAAACATACAAGCAATGCAAATTTAATCACAACACTGTTATATTTACAAATAATTCACAACCCAAAATGCTCTCTTAAGCTATTGTAAACCAGCAATCCCTCAATTTTGACAATGATTTTCTTTTATTCTTTAGAGAATTATTTGGTTTAAATGTAAACACAGCTGTATTTAGATGATCTATGCATCAGTTAAGAAATTCCAATCAATATAAATAAACTTTTATATGAGGAAACTGTAGGCATAAGCAAGAGAAACATGTCAGTGGGCATCCCTAATGCTTTCAGTCATCTCCTTCTCAGAATAAAACTCATGAAATATTCTCTTTGATTTGTCAGCAAAATTCTTTGATTGATGCAACAGTAGATCCATTTGTGTTAGGAGGATGAGGCAAAGCTGGTGGTTTGTGTGCCCTTGAACAATTTAGAAATGGTTTTCTTTTCCTAATGTTTTAGTTACTAGTGTAGATATATAGTATGTTTGTAATTAATAGCAGTTAATCTTGGCAGCATGCATGAAAGTATTAATGTAAACAGTGAGTATGGATTCATTTAAAAAAACAAAAAACAAACAAAAAAAAAACACTATGCTGCCTTTTCAGAATGTGTGTGTGTGTGTGTGTGTTTGTTTGTTTGCATGCTTGCACCTGTGTGCGTTTGTTTTTATCCAACTACCAGCGTGTGGTCTTGCATTTATGTGAATGTATCTTTACCCATAGCATTGCTGTTCATGAGAAAGACACCAAATGACTTTCCACTCTCATCTTCCAGACAGAGGAAGAAGGGATAGTGTCCATAGAGGTTATGTGTGTCCTGTAGAGAAGACAGAACAGGACAAATGATATAGGATAGATGGGTGGGAGGCATGTGGGAGATTTACTGAAACTGAGGGGGTGACTACACAGCATAATCAGCTTACAAGACATTCAATTATAAGCCCTTTGAGAAGGCAAATACACACGTAAGAAGCACATGTGAACATGCTACACACATACACACACATAGATGGGCACACACGAATGCACCCCCAAGGTTGACTTGAGCAGGCTTGATTTTGAGCACATAATATGTCTAGTCAACAATGCTTTGTGTGTGTGAGTCTGCGTGTGTGTGTGTGTGTGTGTGTGTGTGTGTGTGTGTGTGTGTGTGCTGTCTTTACCCCATTAGGGAAAGCATCTCTGGTGAAAATTGGCCAGGTTTTCCACTCTGTGTCATGGCGATATTGCCTATGGACATGCTCACCCAGGCCATAAATATTATGAGATGGAAGCTTAGCAGACAGCTGTAGGTACTGGTCTTCAAACACCAGTGGAGCCATTGTAGTGTCAAACCTGAATGTAATCAGAAAACAAAAGACTAAATCATCACTGGGAAGTGAAAAAGACAGACTGATGCATTGGAGGGGGGGGGCACAGGTAGAGGAGAGAATAGGTGTGAAACAAAGAAGTAAGGAGGAAAATGAGAGTGAGAATGAGACCAAGACATTTGGAGGAGTTGAGCTGCAGAAAAGAAAAAAAAACAAAAAAAAAACATGAGAAGCCAGACCATCCCGTCAAGCTCTAATAGGCCCTCTGGGTAGCATTTCTCTAGTCTTCAAAGCAAGACATACACTGGCTGCTGAAATACCCAGCTGTCAGACGTTACAAGTAAACGCTATAAATACACCCCTTCACCCACCTCTCACCATCACTACAGATCAACAGGAAAATAATTACTTATTGCGAGGGAAACTATCTTGCAATAGTAAGGTGTCACCTGCGATTTTTATGGCAATAATACATCACAATGAGTTGATATGCCACACAGGTCACCTTAGAGGATTTCTTACACAGTTGCTTCAAATGATACAGAATAAGTTAATCTATTAATAAATTTCTATTCTCAATTGTAATACTCCAAATTATCAAATTAAATATTCTGCAAGTCAGTGTGTTTTATATTATATTTTCAGTACTATGGCGCCTTAGCAGTATTACATGAAAAATCTATTCTGCACATAGATTGCATAGTCATTTTAATAATATTCCACATATCCACTGTTGGAATACATGCTTTAACAAAGGGATGTCCTCGTCCCTCTTTATTTGTGCAGCCATAGTGTACACCTTACATCAACAACATATATAAGAAAATATAATTTTAAAAAAATGCCTGAATGCACATCATGCTCTCTTGGAAAACAATGTTGTATTGTAGTTAAACCACCCTATCTCTCATCCAACGCAGCAAATACACATGGCACCTACACACTGTGAGCACTTACACAACTTTTTGGTTCTCCTTCCTGCGTACAGTAAGGCCAAAGGGTTTCTGTCTGATCTCCAGTGTGCTGCTGATTGGACTGGATGGGTTATTGGTGAGGCTACTGACGTGCTCATGGGGGACCTCAAATCTCTTATTGTTGGGATCATAGATCTGAGGGAAAGGAAACAACCATTCAGGCATTGTGAGTCATAGCTGCATCTCACAGTCAAGGTAATACTTTGTTGTGTATATTTTGATTTTTGCTTTATTTCATTCTCAACAGCACCTGTATTAAACATCCTTTCTCAAATTGACAAAATTTGTCTCACGGCTTCATCTGTTGCTGTAAAATCTGGCAAATTTGTATACAAGAGAACCAAAAATCCATTATCCAAACTGGGAAGCTAGAGCTGGTGTCTGCTGGTGTCAGTGTTCACCTTAAATCGCAGTCGATTGTTTGTCTGCATTTCGGCTTCAAGTGACAATTCCTTTATCTCCCCGCCAAATAAAGATGGAGATTCCATTCTCATCAGTTTTGCTTTCATAACTGCAAAATTAAACAGATGACAATAAGATGGTAAGAATATCATCCACATAATACAGAAATCAGTTACACAATAAACATCCGCTCTATGATACTTGAAAAAAACTAACAATAGTGCAATTAAATTCAGTTACATTTAGACTGTTCCACTTCAGCGGTCATCTCCACATCCCAGTGCACGTTATATTTGAAGGTACAGACCTTTACATTATAGATAACATTATAGATAGAAACCTAACGATCCAATGATTCACTGTGAGCAAACATTCCTCAGTCTCAGTCCTTCAGTGCTCAGCTGCAGCACCACATTAAAATACTCAGGTGAACTGAGATGGGAATCTATTTAAACAATATGTATCGCCTGCTTATTTTTTTACCAGTATGAGGTAAAGGGTACAGGGCCTATAGAGTACTTAGTTGGGTCTGACGTACATGTAGGTACTTTGCATAGTAGCCTTGAGACATACCTTCGCAAATGCATGTCAGTGTGTTTGATGACATTTTGACTTACAAATGGATAAAAAGGAATGCTTTGATTGGATGGAAAATGTTGACTGAAAATGTCACAGACTTTGTATAAAATGCCAAACATGTTCTTTTGCTTTTACACACTGAGTTCACAAGAGAAGGGGGACATCGAGTAGAAAACAGAATAACCTGCATGCTGCCAAGTCAGTCATGTTTTCTGATGTGCCAAAAAAATGCCATATATCACCAAAACCCACGCCTTAGGCAAAGTGAGTGAAAAAAGAAAATGATGTGGGAAAGACTGAAAAGTTGAAGGAGTGTGGGACAGTTATCATCACTTCGTGCACACATGAGTCTGAAAACAGGGTAGAGAGAGTGGATTGGGTTTTACCATAAGCGTTGGATGTCTCCTGTGATTCCACTGTGTATCCATGGTTGGTTGGGAAGAAACACCAGGGAACATTTCTCTCATCCTGTGGGCTCCAACAACATCCGCGCTCCTCACATTTCATCTGTTCAGTATATCGTTGTTGTCATTAGAATTAGCCACATTGCCATTAGTGTCATTACTGCTTCTATTAGAAATACTCTTGTCACCATTGCAAATGTTTAAATAGACATTATAACCAGTGTGACCAAAACAAAATCATCAGCATTACCAGTTACCCTAGTTTAGCTGTGGTGGCACTAATTATAACTTTTTGGGGGTTTTTTTTGTCTGTTCGGGGACTTTGGAAAAAAAAAAAAATTCTCCTCACACATTACTTTGCACTGTAGGAAATGATGACGACTCATACCTGAGAAGCTCCAGCATCAGGGAAGCAGTCCACTCTCTCACCCAGAGGAATGTTGGGACACGTAGGAACAAACGCTTTAGCAGTTTCTGACAAAAGGTAAAATATCTCCTTATAGCAATACAGCTCAATGAAAATGCCAAAGTGTAAACGCTGTAATTTTACAATTTTAAATTACTGTGCAGATTAATCTCTGCTTTAGGAGTTATAAGCATGATCAAAGAAGCAAAGGAGGGAGTGATTTTATGTTATTACTGTACAGAAAAAACTTCTCCCTCTGACAGGTGGATGAAGGGGTGAGTGGGAGATGGTCTATGCACAATATGCATGATAACAAAGACCCACTGAGCTAACATCTGACCTCATCTGGCCACTGTTCATTTCCTGTCTCCAATCATAAAATAGATTTGTGATTCAATTGAGGTATCATTTAAAGAGTTATGTGTTATGTGTGTCTCTGTGGTCCACCTACCCTCTTCGACACCAGATACCGTTGTGGCAAACAGAGCTATAAATGCAATTGCTGTCACAAGTAAATCCATTAAGGTCACCTCCAAACCACAGAAGCGTCTTTTCCCCATCTAACATACACAACAAGAAAAAACAAAAAAAATGCACATGAACAAAACGCATATACATATAGAGTGATTACAAAGGTCATTACAACATCATTAACACCCACAAATGATATCAAGTTTTCTAAAGGCAAACTCTCAAAGGTACAAAAACTTTGCTGCTTAACGAGGCCCATTGGCAGAAGGCACACTCATACACATGCACAACAAAAGAAAAGGAAAACAATAAAACATATTTAACAGGTGCACACATTTTACTTGCATTAGCCTTGAATTTTCTGCGAAAAACCTTACAAAGTTGAGACAAACTTTGACAAAGAGAAACAGGAAGTCGAAGAAATGATCCAACAGGTTTAGCCTAGTCTTTGCAAAGGGACCCCCCCAATATAACGCAAGCAGTAAGGCTTCACTCCAGTATAGTCTACTCTCCTAGACAAAAACAAGTGAACGTGCTGTGAAAAGCAGGTGAGGGCATAAAGAGAGGCACTGAACATCTTGTAGCTATGTAGCTATAACAAGAAAGATTTTTGAATGCAATATTTATTCATGATCATATGCTGATGTACTGAATGAATGAATCCTAGTAGTAGCATCACAGTATAAATCATTTTTCGGCATTATAATATTGCAATTCACGCAGTATCATCAAAACACTGTAATCTACATTGTAAAGAATATTTACCTTTTTTCAAAGCATAATAACTGTAAGATATTAGTTTTGGAGTTAAGCAGCTAAACAGCCTGCCTCTGTAGTCTTACCTTGGCTCTCTCCACAGGTTGGGGCAAAGTGCTCATAGTTCAAGAGAAGAAGCACCCTTATATCAGGATGAGGGAGGGATGTGCATGATCACAGGGGCTCAACCCCCTTTACTGTTTCGTGTGTGTGTGTGTGTGTGTGTGTGTGTGTGTGTGTGTGTGTGTGTGTGTGTGTATGTGTGTGTGTGTTTTACAGTCTCAGTACGCAGACCCAAAAGCCATAAAATTCCAGATAACCATCTATGGTTTGAGAAAAGACGTGCAGCCTAAAATTCCCTTATCAGCTTGTTAAAATCACCCCACTATTACGTTTGCTGAGTCTGTATGGGTGTGTGTCTGCCTGTGTAAGCTTGTATGCTCATAATTTAACTAGAGATTACTTTGCATTTTTGATGGCTTATGTAAGCAGTGACTTAGCAAGAATAATCTTTACCACACTGTCCCCCTGGCACCTCGTCTCAATAATTAACACACGTGCGTAGACTTTCATACACTCAGCTGGTAGTATGAAGTTGAATAGTTGTACCAGAAAAAGGAAACTCATTAGGAACTTTTATAATATAGAATATAACATAAAGGATCTAATTTATTGGTAACTAATTGTGTGTGTAAATATGAGGACATTATCTTAGCTTACCAAGAAGGGCCAAGCAATACAGTAATTCAATGTGGAGAAAACCCACAGCCACCCACCCAGAAAGAGATCTTCTGTGGTCAGTTGCTGTTTGATCCGTCCAATGAAGACCTAAACATACTCTGTCATTACACTATGGTGATAGCTTTACTCTATGCCATCCCACTAAACAGAATAGGTAGAATCAACTTCAGGTATTTATCAGGTAGAGACACAATGATGTGGTCTTCCAACATCAAGCTCGATGGTAATGAACTATACAATGAGCCAATATGTGTGAGCATTCATGCAGGTGAGGCTTGCATCCTATGGGGCTATTAGTGTAGCAAAATTATTTGTGTGCGCGTGCGTGTGTATTTCAATCCATGTGTGTGTAGTTCAGTCTGTGTGGAGAGCTGCAACCCTCTTTGTCAACAAGGAGTAATCAAGCATGAGAACCTTTTCCCTCTAAGTGTTTAACAATTAGGTTCAATAAGGTTGCTATGGCATCTTCCATGTGGTCTACAAGCAAACTGTATGCGGTCAAGCACAGCTTGCTCAGTTTGCCTCAAAATCTCTGACTTCACCAGTTTTTCAAATGTTTTCACCACAATTGATGTAAGGGCAACCCGTCTGGAATCATTTAGAGTTGTGGGATAAATGGATTTAGGAACTGGGACTAAAACAGCAACTTTCCATACATCCCAGATTCCATACACAGTCTAATTGCTTGATGACTTTGTCTCCCGGGATGCTGAATAACTATATCGACATGGGCAGTTCATTGTCATACCACCGTTGGCCTGATTTCAGTGAGGCAAAAAGCAAAGTTATTTATTTTCAACCACCAAAAATAAAGGATTTATCCCTTTGGCAACAGAACACCCTAGTGTGGGTAAATGCTGATGCTTTGGGAAACATACTTGCCAGTAAATGCAAAAATGATCTTAGTCAATTACATGAATTTTTTATTTGAAATTTTCTGCCATATAGACCAGGACCCTATTCATTTATTTATTTATTTATCTATCTATTTAAATAGTGTGTTGAAACTGAGCAGTACATTGGACATAGTGGATCTTAGCCACCATTTAACAAGCCAGCTGGGTCTGCATTGACAAATACATTACTACTCTGTTCTGTAGTTGACCTTAAAGGTTTTGGAGATATTATAGTTATGCAACAGTGGAATTATGCAACAATGGAAAAAGCCAGGGAAACTGCGATGCCAGTAATATTGTCAGCCCAATGCACTTAATTAACTGTGCTGATAAACTTTTACGACTCCAAGACTAAATAAAGACATTTTGCTTGCTTTTAGAAAAGGAATACAGTGTTTTGATGCAGTGATAAGTGTATAGATGCAAGGTATTGTAATAGCTGCATTTCAGAATAATAATGCAATGTAACAATACATTGTTACAATAAGGTAAAAGTGGTATTTTGAAATGTTTCCACTGCATTTTACCAACACTAACTTCCACAGGGCTTCCACTAACAGACTTTCATTTTACAATGGGGAAAAAAAACCTAGGACAACAGGTTAATTACCTATGCTGCTATCTGAGTGTTGAGGACCATGTTTGCATGGACTGAGATTTAATCCTACCAGCTAAATTAAGCTACCAACTACAGTGCTTAACAAATTTCTTAGACCACCTGTCATAAAAATGAGAAACACCATCCAGCATCACAAAGTGCTTTAATGTGGACTCTTTCCTTTTGAGTGAGTTCTCGATGTTTTACCATTTTGAACAGGAGTGAGGAATTTCAAGCTGAATTCACGTCTTTATACCCAAATTTGAGCCGACACACTGGACTTCTCTGAGAAGTCAGAAATTAATCAAGCGTAACATTCAACCACTAAAACTCATTTTTCTGTTCAGGAATGCAAGTAAATAACTGTAATTTGGCATCTTAATCAAAAAAATAATAATGTGCTTCACTATTTTTTTTTTCTGCTTTTTTTGTAAAACAGTACATTTGAAAATTCATGGATAACAACAATGATTATATTTTAGCATTAAAAAGCCCTGCGACAGACAGGCGACCTGTCCGGGGTGTACCCCGCCTCTCGCCCTGTGAGTGCTGGGATAGGCTCCAGCCCGCACCCGCGGCCCTGAATAGGATAAGCGGAAGAAAATGGATGGATGGATT
>VUQI01022629.1:4656-15800 GCA_015106735.1 Paratilapia polleni
AAACCATGCCCCCCCCCCCAAAAAAAAAAAAAAACAAACAAACAAAGCAAATCCCCAAAAAAACATGAAGTGATTTTTTTGCATTTGCCTATTCTGTTTGAGTATTTTCTTCAGTTTTGCAGCCCAAGCACACAGTTTGTAATGAATGTGACATACAAGGCTGGAGAACTGACAGTCTGATGTTGAAATGTCCCAGAAAACGTTGCTGTTATTAATCTCCATTTCACACATTGCAGCTTACACAGCAGAGCATATATTTGCTATTTTTCACACTACATATAGAAACACTGCATTCAGTATGAGCTTCGATTTAGCATGGGGTATTGTGAAGATTTTCTGCAGCCTCTTGCATATTCTCTTCACTGTAATCTGTCACATCGCTGTATTACAGTAAAACTGCCAAGAGATAATTACAGACAGTAACTATGATGAATCTAACTCTGTAATTACTCTGCAGTTCAATTTCACTCATCACTGACTGTCACTACCAATTACTATCCTCATTTTGAGACATTTATGGACAATGCAGGGCCGTGTTCTTTGGGAATCGTGAAGACTTATTTGTATAATCATACGTTATTTCAGAAATTTTTTTGTCAACTCATGCTCTTTTTTTTCTTAAAGAACAGAAGTGATACTGAGTGTAGATTCATTTGAAGATGTCATGATGGGTTTAGAAATATTTTATTAGTGCAGTTTTAAGTAATCTGTCTAAATAAAATACACTGCTGCTAAACAGAAATAGATTTAATCAAAAAGAAAATAACTAAAGTAAATCTAACAGCATGATAAGGTGTATTTTCCTGTCTGTTTTTTTTCTGTTTCACTCTTTTCTATCACAAGCAAAGGTTGTAAACAATGTACAGTAGATGGGGGCACCGATGTTTGTTTGGGGAGGTCCACCTCAATCAGCAGGGAGGTCATGTTCCTGTCAGCAGTGATGATCAAAGTCCAGTAACCCCGGAGAGAGGGGGTTATTGTGGCTTTCTTTTGAACACCTTGACCCTTCTTGGATAAACTTGTCATGTCAAGATAAAATGCTGTTTTTAGCTAGAGGATTGGTCACAGAGCATTTGCTACAAACAGACACATGAAGCACATTGATCCATCCTTGAGAGGGGGGCTGTTTGGTCTGTGGTAGAGGCACCTGACAACCATGTCTTTGGAGCTGGTAGCAGTGTTTACTATATGAGTACAGGAGTTGTGGATTTAGTTTGAAACTAATGCTTATGTGCACAAGAAAAGAAAGGAAGAAGGAAGGTGTGTCTACTAAAGTGCGTGTGTAGGTGGGTCAAGCTGTTGACATGTTAAGATCAGAAGAAACAAGATGAAAAACAATATATATCAATATAGCAACATTACACATCATGGTGGGACTAGTTAGGCTGTGAGCAAGTTACCCTACTACATGCAGAACTTTAACAGACACTCACTGCACACTTCATCAGGTTTACCTTGCTAGTACCAGGTTGGACCCCTTTGCCTTCACATCTGCCTTAATTCTTTGTGGCATAGATTCAAGAAGATGCTGGAAACATTCTGCACAGATTTTGGTCCTTATTGACATGATAGCATCAGACTGTTGCTGCAGATTTGTCGGCTGCACATCCATGATGCAAATCTGCCATTCCACCACATCCCAAAGGTGCTCTATTGGATTGAGATCTGGTGACTGTGGAGGCCATTTGAGTACAGTGAACTCATTGTCATGTTTAAGAAACTAGTTTGAGATGATCTGAGTTTTGTGACATGGTGTGTTATCCTGCTGGAAGCAGCCATCAGAAGGTGAGTACACTGTGGTCATAAAGGGATGGACATGGTCAGCAACAATACTCTTGTAGGCTCTGATGTTGAAAAGAAAATATCTCCCTACACCATTACGCTACCACCAGCAGCCTGAACCATTGACAGAAGGCAGGATGGATCCATGCTTTTATGTTTCATGTCAAATTCTCAACTGGTTGATTTGATATTTGCATTAACAAGCAGTTGAACCAATGTACCTAATGAAGTGGCCGGTGAGTGTAAGTGCTAATAGCGGACAATACATTGGGTTTATAAAGCTTTTAACTTTAATAAATCTATTGGTGCATGCATGTTCTGCATATAGCAGCATACACTGCAGAATATAAGACTACATAAAACACAGTAGATCATAAATAGACAAGACATGAAGACAGATTGCCTGCTCATTGTTACTGGCATTAAATTTAGAAAGATTGAGACTTACTGAGCTCAGCTTAAATGTGGAGACATGCAGAGCTTGTTGCTCAGGAGGACAGACTGTCTTGACTCAGGGACAAGTTAAAACAGGTCATAATATAATAAATAATTAGTGTTGTTTTCTTTGTTCTCAGAGGGACACGAGTTACATATTTGATTGGGACTGAGTACAGCATATCTAGCTGCTAGAGATTTGTTCATTTCTGAGTAATAATTGGAGTTAAAAAGTAAATTTTCAAAATATATTAAATGTGAAATTTTGGGAATCATTAATTCAGATACCTGAGGCCATTTGTCCCATCCCCCCCGACATCCCATCCTCACTTGTCATTGGTTATGGATACTCCTGGCACTATGCACTTGTTATGTACTTTGCTATTAATGCATTTTTCTCTGTCAAGGCAAGAGCCGAGGCGGAGGCATGTGACAAGTGTTTGTTTGATTGTGTGTCACACTTCCAAGCCATGGGCAGTGGAAGAACCCATAAAACTTTAGTGTTTTTCTCAAAATTCAGAAATAGCATATTTGCCTTTGCAGAGCTCTCGTGGTGCCCTTCTAATAATTACTTATTGTATCATGCTATCCCTTGGGTGTTTTCCTCTGTGTGCTCTGATGCATATACTTTTACATTAGAAATTGGCCCACCGGGGATGAATAGCATGTTTTACGTGAACTGACTAGAACTGACCTGAAGTAAGTTTGCCCTCGCATCTCATGCTCTGGTTCAAAAATCATTAGTTTAATCTTTATCTGAGTAAAGGTTATACAGTATATCCATCCTAATTTAGTCTTTGCAGAATCCCCCAATTTGAAACCAGATTTAATTGTAAAAAGAAACATACACAAAGCCACATTTGTTGAATACAAACTAAATAATCCACCATATGCCTGCTCTTCAGCGGCACAGTCTCTGTAGAGGATCTTAAATTCTCTGTTCTCAGTAGAAGTAAATTTTAGCTGTCCCTGTGGGTAAGCTCAAATGTGCAGCCAAACAGCCTGATTAAAACAAATGGCAATGTGTATTTTCAAGTATAAGGGATTTCTTTTTTTTTTTTTTACTGGACAAACACCACAAAGCCATGTAGAGAAACAAAATATGTTTGCGAGGAAAATAAAAATAAAATAAACAATTCAAACATCTTTTATCTACAAGATTTAGGTCTTGATATACTGCAGCAAATTATGGCCTTTCTACACAAGCCAGCCGCATTGTCTTTTATACCTGACATAAAACCACATTTCTCTGAAGCTGAAGGATTGGCGAGTGATGAATGGCAGGCTGTTGTTGTGTTCTGCATGTTATTCTCTTGGCAGTGGTTCTGTAGCCTCTCACTTTTGAAAAGTATGAGACTTTCTTAACCCTGCTGTGATGGATATAGATTTTCTTCACCTTTGAGTCAGATATCCATCACATCCACATTTTTGGAAACATATAGAAATTTCAAAGATTCATTTTTTTCATGGTGTGTGCACATTAAACAAATAGACATTTTGGCAAATAGAGTACAATGCATTTTCTTTTTTGAATCAGATACATATCAAATCCTTTTTTGGTTCCTTTTGTATAGCCTATAGATATCTACAAATAAAGTAAAGTGTGCACATTAAAGAAATATTTGACATTTTGGCAAATACACCTTTTCTTGTTATGAGTAAGGTAGTTGTCTTTTTCATGCCTGTCTCTAAATTATTAATCAATAGAGACTGAACGCTTAGCTTAACATAAAGACTGGAAGAATGGGGAGATAGCTAATCTGGTGAGAGAAAAAAATAACTAATATTTAACATGTAAAAGCAAGCTAATACATGTTATTGAAGTTCAAAGATGCTTATAAACAGATACCTTAACACAACTCTCAGTAAGAAAATGAATAAGTCAGTACTAGTACTTTTGGCTGCATTCTTATTTCCCAAGGGGTCGCCACAGAAGAAAATGAATAAGCATACATTTTAAAATGTTTGTCTCTTTTATAGCTGTGAGAGGTAGCGCTGAAAAATCCATTGGGCTAGCTAGGGAACATTGCAGGGGAATATAGCAGCGAAAGAGCCCAACAGGATGTGGAAGAGATGCAAAGCTTTAAAAGTAATTGATAAACACTTCAAATCAATTCTGTATCTAACAGGATGTAGTGTAGCAAGGATGGTAGTGATGTGGTCTATCTGACTTTATTAGAAGTCTGGCAGCTGACTTTTGAATGAGCTGGAGGCCGGAGATGCATGACTTTTTCAAGATCTGCTTGAGACAGAATATTTCTTAACTGGAAAAAGTATGACTGTACGACCTTGGCCATTTGTAAAGCAGATCAGAGAGACAAACCATAAGTTTTGAGATTGTGTTTATGTCGCTACCTGTCAGTGGGACTACAGCTGCATATCATCTGCATAACAGTGGAAATTAAACCTAGTGGAGGCATATAGATAGAGAATAAAATAGGACCAAGAACTGACCTCTGGAAAAACATGAGAGGGGGTCTGAGAATGAGGAGAATTCTCCCATTACAACAGAAAAGGCAAGATCTCTGTCCTTGATGCCAACACATCGCACTGCCTTCAAGGCAGTTATTGCACTACTCTGTACTTTTAAATCGTTGGGTTTCTCTATGATAGGCTATTATAAGGCCTTTATGTTGAAATGTAATGTGCTGTTATGAATTGACTCTATAAATAAAATTAAATTGAATTAAAAGATTAAAACAAGCTCTAGTTCAATAGAAGTTCCTTGCCATTTGCCTCTTGATGCAGCAGTGGGCCAAGCCATGTAGTCGTTGGAAAGGGCTTCCAGAGGTCATATCCTTGAGACCTTTCACACAATTTAATGTGAATAGTGTTTGGGAGCAGCTGTTGGCCCAGCACATTTACATTTTAATTTTTGCTGTCTGTTTCCGTGTCCTTGATGCCTTTTACCACAGCCTGAAATGTGGTATTATGGTAATTTACTTTCTCTATTTGCACACCACTTAGCAGACTGGGGCTCCCAGCCAAAATGGCTTAGTAGAAGCATATATTATTACTGTGTATGCACTTTTGACTTAACTACAATCACAAACAGCTTGAATTGCTAAAAAGCAACAGCAGAGGGTATATACACTGACCAGGCACTAAGATTATGGCTTCTGCCACTTTTAATTTGAAGGTTTTGTGCCCAATTGTGCCTTGACATTTTAGGTGAAAGAACATAACACAAAGATTTGGTGCATCGTTTACAGTGTCTTTCTTGACTTGTCCTTTCATTCATCATCTTAGGCTACTGTACCCACTGGACAAAATACAAATCCTTCAAACACTTCAAACTGTGCAAGCTTCTCTCTGATGATGTGGATGTACAGCACTTCACAGAGTGGCACAGATTTTACTTTAAATTTAAATTCTTTCCTCATGATCGCACTGCATTATACTGATGCCTCACAATCTGACATCATTTCTGTTTTAGCACAGAACATAATTTTAGCACAATTTTTACTGAATGCCTGTGAAATGGTTTGAGTACTAGATGTCCATTTTATTCTAGTCTCTGAAGAGATGCCGTGTGGACACATGGCCAACTGGTTGAAGTAGATGCATTTCTGTGGCATGCCTAGAGTTAGGATTTTTGTCTCAGTAGCTACCACCATCTGCTTGGAAGAACAAATATATTAATCAAAATTCCTGAGAACCATCATTAATGAGGTTTCTTAGTCTATTTTTCACTTGAACAAGTGCATGTGTAAAATTCTGTCTTGTAATTGTATTTATAGACTATGGACTTAGGTGGGTGATGCATCTTTTTAGATACATCTTTCATTGCAATGGAAAGCAAGGAGAGTTCATCCTCTGTATTCAGAAAACTGATTAATACTGCAATTATTTTTCAATTTGTTTTAAAGTTCTTTCTTTTACTTCACATGGCAATGACATTGTGTTTCAGAGTAGGTCATACCTTTTTCTCTTTAGATACACTGTCTTCTTTTTGGTTTCCAGATCCTGTACCTGTAATAGGAGCCCCAGGGCTGAATGTTTCCATCATCCTCATTTCCTGCTTCCAGTCCTGCTGAATTGCTCACAAGGCTCAGCTGGCTCTCAAGCTTGCACAGAAACACAGCCAACTTGGATGATGCAACCATTCAAAGAAGCTTAAAATACATATGTAACATGTTTGTTATAATATATGAAAAGTATGTGGGGGAAAAAATCCTAATACAGAAAGAAAGGAAAGCTAGATGTTTACTATACTGAAGTGTCACATTTGTCATTCTTTATTTAAAAATTAATGGAGACAAACATTCTGAGCTTGTGACAGATTTACTCATGGTGGTTAGTTTTAACAGTTTGACTCAGCTTTGATTTTGACACAGAAATTGAACAGAGACCTGCAGTGAGTGATGAATGGGCTAGAAGCTAAAGAAGCAGGCTTGCCTATTTGGACTAGCAAAGGAAATAGGATAGTACTTTGTTTCTGGGTGTTGATTGTGGGTCCAAACAAACTGAATGCGAATACATATTTCATGACAGAGGTTGGGGAATGAGGGCGAGGAGAGGGTCAGTGAATCTAAGAAGACCTACGCGTTTTGAGGGGAAACTCATGTGCTGAGCCACAACATTGTTATCACAAATGAAACTTGTGCGATTTTATGTCTGTGTGTGGGTGCATATGGTAATAAAAACACTATTTCTGTGTTGCCTGTGTGTCCATGTGTGGGTGTGCAGAAATAGATCAGATTTGGTATTCACAATGCATTTCTTTACTCAGTTGTCTAACATAAGTGCAGCTCATCACAGGTGTAACTTGTTAACAAATGCTTGGTGATCCTCCTCACATTACCACAGCTCAGAAGGAGGGGTACAATAGGATTCAGATGTAGGTGTCTTTGGGGGTTGATTGAGAAGCTGCAGTCTGTCAGATAATGACACGAAAATGCCAGACTCCATAATGATTCATCATTAATGCTGATGTTCCCATAGAAGGGAAAGGCTGTGGTGACAGGAGGGTCATGCGTAGCTATTTACATTAACCATGACCTTGTGTTTTGAAGTGGACAAGAGGAAAATCTTTAGAGTGCATTAATGGCATGCAGAGATGATCAGCTCTGTGTAATGGAAGCTTAATTACTTCCTGTCACATGCTGTGGCTGATAGTGGTGGCTGTTTCCACCACCACTGTCAGCCACTGCTTTTACTCTATAAATAAACCAAAGTCTGGATTGATAAACCAGACAATTATAGACCCCTATTAACCTGGAGATGAGAGCATCATTAGGAGCCTGTGTGGTGTACCACTTTGCACAAACAAACAACAAACAAATAACGTTTTGCTTTGACTAACCCTGCATGTGATCAAGTCATTAAAGAATTAACCAGGCATGGTACAATATTTACAATCAAGTTTTTCATCAAAAAAATGATACGCAAATGACACAATGCATCTAATCTCTTCAACAAAATGCTAACTTCCATAGCTTTATGTTGAGGTTGCTAAGGTGTGGATATGGCACAGAGAGTGCTGCAGCACAGTGCCTGAACAGTTCCAGAGGCAGTTAGCTAAGCTTTGAAGTGAGATGCACAGGTTAGCTGAACGTCTGTTTAGCCAGTTTTTATGTTTTATGTTTGTGTAAACAGCATGTGTAAATATAGGATGAGTAATAGCAGTTGAGAAATAGCTTGTGTACAGCGCATTAAAAAATGAGCTATGTGTTCATGGTGCTTGTGCTAATTAGCCATGTGGAGATGTTAAGGGCTGGTTATAACCTGGTGAAAGAGTGAATTAGAAAGACATCAGAATAAGGGAGTTTATTTTTAGTTCATGGGGTAAAATTGAGGTACCTAGACTAAATAAAAGATGGATCTAATAAGTAAAGCCAGTGTGGCTAAATTTAAACCTGCATTCTTTCAAATGGGGCAACTGGTCTGGTTGAATAGAAGTCTATAGGGAAAACATCTCTGCTGCTCACTTGAATTATGACCTCAGTACACACCTTTCTGATGAATTTATGGTGTCAGGCTATCAATTTAATACAGCATAATGTTAATTTTGTAAATTATGGTCCCCATTAAAGTCAAACAGGTTTGTAAAGGAAGGTGTGCTTTAGGGCAGGCCTGCCTTGTGAAGGACAAGTCCCTACAGCACCATGAGGATGTGCCATGTCCCTTGGTTTCTCAGTCAGATCCACCTTTTGCTCATCTCATCAGGTTTCAAAACGCCCAGCTCAAGACTTCAAGAATGGACTTCACTAACCAATGGATGCTGTCACTGTGGCGTCATCCATCTTTTGGATACGGTCTGTAGATGTAGGTTCTCCAAACTGTGGATTCGGAGAATCTGTACACCTCTAACTGCCTCATAACCTATAAAATGTGCTGTGACATTATAGTCAGGCAACCTCTGAGGTGGAAACAGCCACCACGCTCAGCATTTTACTTTAGCGATCTGTTAAAGTTACTGGATCTTTCAGTGTATTAGATGATGCACCATATAAAAAAACATCTGCCTCCTGTAAGTGTGGTTGGAGAAATCTCTTATAACTCCAAGAGTGATGATCTGTGGCTGATTCTCTTCTCTCTTGGGGCTTGCAGGAGATCCATTTTATATACAGCAGAAAAGGACACGGTTTGTTTTGTCTTCTGAGCTAAGATGATCAGGGTCACTCAGCAGTTCAGTGGCAGTCTGGACATATAAGCCACCAGCTCTGAATGCAGTTGTATGCAGGAGTGTTTGTATGAGTGTTATACTGTGCATTTAGTCTTTTGCTTTAGAATACAATTCACAGACACCATATTTTAGACAGATCTCCTTAGGTCAGGAAAAATTGAATAATTTGACCCATTTGATTATTTGGTATTTCTACATATAGTGAAGATAAAGCTTTACATTCTGTTTACTTCTACATAAGATCAAACCGTGGTGCTTACAATTAAAAAATTAGGTTTAGCAGAGAAGAGATTTTGTTATGGCTCAGTTTCATCAACTGTCCAAAGCTATGACAGTTCATTTTTTATTTTAATGTTGCTGTTGTTGACAAGGCAAAAAGAAAAAGATGTGAAAAAGATGTGCTGATTTGTTTATGGTTCACAATTACTTGCTTATTTAACACATACTGCAGTCATGAATCGCAGTCATGTCCTGTACAGCACAGCCACTATTCAATTCAATTCAATTCAATTTCATTTATATAGTACCAAATCACAACAACAGTCGCCTCAAGGCACTTTATATTTTAGGGTAAAGACCCTACAATATTAGACAGAAAACCCCAACAATCAGATAACCCCCTATGAGCAAGCACTTGGCAACAGTGGGAAGGAAAAACTCCCTTTTAACAAGAAGAAACCTCCGGCAGAACCAGGCTCAGGGAGGGGCAGCCATCTGCCGCGACCAGTTGGGGATGAGGGGAAATGACCTGACAGACCAGATTTCACTTGATGTAGAGTTCCCTCTGATTTCTAACTTTGACATGCAAATTTTCAAAGCTCTTCAATTTCCAGACAGTTTTGGAAGAGACAGTTTGGATTTGACGTGTCATTAAAGAAATAATGGCTGCTTATATTCTCATTTCATAGCTGCATGGTGAACTATTAAAAGTAGGAAAGAAAGAACTACGCCACTTGGCTGCATTGTTTGGCTGCAAGTGCAAGGAAAGTTACCGAAGTTAATGACGGTGAAGTATTTGATTGGACTCTGTATAATTAGCAACTTTGTGGACTGCTGTTGTTATCCTGCTTTCTGTGCCATAACTTTACTAAATTGAGTTGCTTCTGTTGACTTTAATAACATTAAATGTGTTTTTTTAAAGGAACAGTGGACCACAAAATCAGATTAACCAAAGGACATTCATAAACCACAGGAAACATGCAGCTAGCTAACATTACAGCACAGCCAAAGGGAAGGCTGTTAATGTTTTTGTGTTGTCACAATATCATGAGCACAAGCCCCTCGTCACAGGTAGACATACTTTGCAGGTTTGCTTTGGGAGAGAGAAATAAGTTCCTACATAAAACTGCTCTCACAGCAAGATTGATTTTCAGGTGAATGGTCCCTCTAAGCAGTTCTCAGAGTAGGAGATTTCTTACCACATCAAAAGATGTAACTTTTACTGTAAACATTCAAAACTACATTGACATGAATGTCTTGCATTTTTCATATATTACATGTAATATAATGAACACATATTTACTTTAACATATACACTTAGGTCCATAATTTGTTGGCCAAAGACACAGTTTTTGTAGTTTTGCCTCTGTACACCAACACAGTGGATTTTAAATCAAATGATCAATATGTGACTGAAATGCAGAAGTACTGCATTGCATGTTTAAGAATTACAGCCATTTTTATACACAGTCCCCCATTTTCAGAAGCTTAAAATTAATTGATTGACAAGCAGTTTCATGGCCAGGTGAGGCCTGTTCCCTCATTATTTCATGACAAATGAAGCAGATATGAAGCATACACTATATTGCCAAAGGTATTCACTCTTCTGCCTTCACACGCATATGAAGTTGAGTGACATCCCATTCTTAATCCACAGGGTTTAATATGATGTCGGCCCACCCTTTGCAGCTATAACAGCTTCAACTCTTCTGGGAAGGCTTTCCACAAAGTTTAGGAGTGTGTTTATGGGAATTTTTGACCATTCTTTCAGAAGCGCATTTGTGAGGTCAGACACTGATGTTGGACGAGAAGGCCTGGCTCACAGTCTCCGCTCTAATTCATCACAAAGGTGTTCTGTTGGGTTGAGGTCAGGACTCTGTGCAGGCCAGTAGAGTTCTTCCACACCAAACCCACTCATCCATGTCTTTATGGACCTTGCTTTGTGCACTGGTGCGCAGTCATGTTGGAACAGAAGGGGCCATCCCCAAACTGTTCCCACAAAGTTGGGAGCATGAAATTGCCCCACACCATAATCCCCCCTCCACCAAACTTTACACTTGGCACAATGCAGTCAGACAAG
>VUQI01022633.1:0-22064 GCA_015106735.1 Paratilapia polleni
TATATATATATATATATATATATATATATATATATATATATATATATATATATATATATATATATATATACATATACATATATATTTGTTTATTTTGGGTTTTTTTTATTGCTTATTCTCCTTTTTGTGCTGGGAAAGTAAGAAATCTTTGCCATTAAATATAAGTTAACTGGTTTAAATTCTTTAAGCTCTACATTACTACATTACATTAAATTTAACTGAAGGAACTCAGCATTAAAGACAGTGGCAGAAGCACAACTTCCAGAGGAAAAAAAAAGTCTGTAATCTTTTTTAGTCTCATGACTAACTCGGTCAATCTTTTATCAGACTTGATTGGTGGTTCTATATAAAGAGTCTCTCTGTCATGATGACCATTAATATTAAAGTTAATTTAGATAATACTTTGGAATAAGTGCCCAAATAAGATCCCAGACATGTTTCAAAATGGTTGCTAAGAGGGGAGGCTTGCTTCTAGATGGACTTATATTGTAAAAAGGTAAATATTTTGGTGGATTCTTTCTGTTTAGACCATTACAGGTTACTCCTACTTCTCTGCTTTACTTTGCTTTTTAAAGATTTCTGTAGCAAAGTTGAAAGAGCAGGATGATAACCCTGCAGAAAAGCAAAACCCAGTGGATATATCAGTCAGCCAATACTGACCTATTACAGATCTATTGTTAGTGGCATATACTGTATGTTGTGTATTTTTAACCAGTTGTATTACTACTTTTCTTTACAGAACACAATGCAGAAAAAGATGCTTGGGTTGGGGTTTCATCACACAGTCTGTCCAGCAGAGCTCCTCTTACAGGATTCTTTAAAATACTCACTCACTGCAGAGGATATTTTTCTGCAGCTTGAAGAGATGTGATGCAACGTGAGGTGATCGAGGAGATGTGATGAGATGTAAAGCACAGTGAGGAGCTGCGATGTGACATGATGCAGTGTGAGGTGCAATGATGGGAAGCAGCCATTGGTCTGATTTAACAGCTTCTCTTCTGAAAAGCTGATTTCCATTTCACACAAAAACACGAGACTCACGGGAGTAAAATTCAGTCCTTGTGTGGACAGAGGGTCGAAATCGACAGGAGAAGCTGAGGTCGTCTGCAATCGCCTCGCTAACTGTATCCAAACTTCACTCTCCAAAGAAAAGCACACATCTATTTCAGACTTCTTCAATGTGTGTGTGAGTGAGTGTTTGCTTTCTGCTGTGTCACAGCGGGTATAAGAGACACAGACACGCACACACCAGGCAGCATTTCTCACGCACTCTGGACCAGCTGCTTCAGCACACACACACACACAAATAAACACCAGCATCTTATGCACAAAATCTAACACAGCGAGACACACCCTAATGTCCTCCTCTCTCCATGCAGACTTTTTTTTAAGGGGGGAGTTAATTAATAATGAATGAGGAGCAGCAGGCTGAGTTAGTTCAGACTCTCAGTGTCACACAGATTCATGACAACATGTTTTACCAGACACACAACTACTTCACAGCTTCCTATAATACACAGCAGGCACCATTTAGAAATAAAACTATTCATTGGATAAAAATGTACAAACCCTAAAGCAGTGGTTCTCAAACTGTAGGGCACAGGGCATATTAATTAACATGAGCACTTGGGTACATCACGTAAATGAGCCAGATTTAGCCATACAGACTAATTTTTAATTAGTCTGTATGGCTAAATCTGGCTGTCTTTATTTGAATTATAACAGCATTTCTTCTAAGGAAAACACATTTCATTTAAGCTTTAATGTAATACTTGAAAAAAATATTCTCCTGCAACCTAAAAGTAGTTTTTTTTACAATATAAAACCATAAAATGTGAATGTACCTTTGAAAAAATAAACTGGGATCACAATTTATGACCCAGTCAAGCACAAAAACATGATAGTTTCTTATATAACCCAGGCCCAGGTTTGAACTTAAATTGCCTAAAACAAGAATGCCGAGTAAAGATTAAAAAAAGGAAACATCTATTTACAGTAGAAGCACGTGCATGTTTAGAAACTGTTAAATTTGACATGGTAGCTGCTGACATGTTCACATGTCTGTTTGTGGGCATGTGTGTGTGTGTGTGTGTGTGTGTGTTGATGCACACTGTAAGTGAGAGGAAAGGAGTAGACAGCTGCTGACTCTTGCTTGATACTTGCCACAGGGAGGGACAGTGTGAGGTGTGTGTGTGTCTGTATTACCTTGCATATGTGTGGCCTCTGTGTGTATGTGTGTGTGTCTCTCTTACCACACGTGTGTGAACAGTAGAGCTATTTAAAAAACCCAAACCAACATGCATCAGTGAGACAAATTTACAGCCACTTGAAGATAAGAATAGACATTAAAGACACACACACACTCGTTTTGACATCTTAGTGGGGAACTCCATTAACATAATGCTTTCCCTAGCCCCTTACCCTAACCCTAACCATCAGAAATGAATGCCTGACCCTAACCCTTACCCTAAACCTAACCATAACCTAATTGTAACCCTAAAACCACGTTTTGAGCCTCAAAAATGCTCAAACATGCCTTCAAATGCGTGAGGAGCAGCGTTTGGTCCTCACAACTATAGTTTTATGTGAATTTTTGTCCTCACAAAGATCTCTAAACAAGTACACACACACACACACACACACACACATAGAGTGAGGTTTAAAGAGTTGTGTGTGCTGCTGGAGGTTCATGGATGAAAAAGCATTAGTGAATCAAACACAGATAAACAGACAATAAGATAACTGGGGCATCACCATGAGGATTAGGGGCATCCCTCTCTCTACACACCCTCTTATCACACTTTACATTTATGTTTTTATTGAAGGCCAAGATCTGTTCAAATAATTTTTAAAATCTGCATTTTTATTTTGCCAGTATTTTTTTCTGTCTGACCGCTGACCTCTAGTCTGACCTGCTCATTGAGTTTTTCTCTTGTGCCACCTGCAGGTGAAAAACCTTTAATTTTATATGTAATGAAAATATTTATATGGCATTTATTGAACACGTCACCCTCCTCAACAGACCACGATGTGTCCCTTTTAGCGCCACCATCAGGACAAACTTTAATTGTTTATCCTGATATACTATGCCAACGTGCAATCACATGTAGTCTGCACATACACCAAGGAAAGATATTTGTAATGGATGTGAATACGTACAGTATTCAGACTCTGATTAATGCACTTTCATTACGAGGAGTAAAAGGATGAACGAAGGCTTTAAGAGGTCAGTCTCCTTCACACAATGTTGAAGTCAGATGGTCTGAAGCTCTCCAGGTTTGTAACTTTACAAAAATGACAACCTGAATAGACTGTGTTTAAAAGATGGACATAGCCAGCATGTCACCCATTGTTTTGTTTTTTTTGATCCCAGCATTTTTAAAGCCCGAATGTTAGCATTTTGGCCACTGCCATGCTAGGCTTTTGGTACCAGAGGTGACCATATTTGGACCTGAAGGTGGAGAGGTAAGGTATCAGCTAATGCTAGGAAGCTTGATTAGTAAGCTGACTTCATAAACCGTACGAGTGCAATGCACAGACACAGATACATGCAAATCATTGCAAAGTAACAGACTAATAAACTATGAGAATTTCACTCAGCAAAACTGAAGCACAGCCTCCTAGGATGGTCTGTACCACACAGCAGAACATGCTAGTTCCAAGTTAATCCTTTAAAAGTCTCCAAAAGGCACCAACAGCACAAACACAGTGGAGAGACCTGATTCAGTGACTCCATCTTCCTAACTTTTAACTCCAGGCTCAGTTATAAAAAATTCATCCCCTCCAGAGTTTTTATGAAGGGGGAAACCATCCACAGGGGCCAAAACTGCTTTTACACCAAGCGGTAAATGTCTATTTAATGCTGTAAAGTTTTGCATTTTAACATTTAACAGCTTTTGAAGGCTTTTTCACCGCTCCTGCGACTGTGGCCAATCAGAGCAGATAAAAAGTCTCGTCTTTTCAAGGTGTTGCAGCATCTCCCTCTGTGGAATCTGAGAATCTCTGAGCTCCAGTACTAAATTATCATTGAAATGTCAGTAAAGACCAACACGACTGTACACTCATGACTTCAACCTGGGTGCACCAGCTGTGTGTGTACCAGGTTACAATAAATCAAGAGGTGCACAACAACCTGAAACAACACTGCAGTCTGTTCACAACAGCGACAGGCATAAATCAGGTGAAAGACTTTACCTCAGAGTACTGCTAAGGTATATTTTGTGATTTGTTTTTATTTTTCGCTCTGAGAAAACCCGATTCTTTTTATTGTTGGATATTTGCCTCTCTTATGTTGAAGTTCAGCTGCTGCTAAAGGGCCTATTATGGCCGCTGCATTGGTCGTGACAAGCAGTGACGTCACCACTGCCCCGTCACCATTTATACCTTTGCTGAGGGCGCAGGTACTTGCTGCAGTATTCTGAACAGCGTCCTGAATGATAGGTGTCGCCACTCAGACAAAATCTCCACATCATCCCATTCTACTTTTGCAGCTTGTGCAGCATCTCCCTCTGTGTAATCTGGGAATCTCTGAGCTGAAATGGCGGTAAAAACCAACACAATCGTGCATTCACGTCTTCAACCTGGCCACGGCACGTGCAAAAGGTTACAAAAATTAAGAGGTGAACAACCAGCTGAAATGACACCAAAGCACGGCTTGCACCAGCAGATGTAACATCATTTTTGGCATGCACCAAAACTGATGGGTATAAAGGGCCCATAATCAAGCAGCAACCTTTGATGCTGAAAAAATGAAGCCAATGTGGAAATGGCAAAAACAGTAGCTCTAGTGACTGAATCCCAAAGGAAGTCAGTCCCCACAGATTTCCAACTTTACAGCACTGAAAAGCATGTTTACTGTCTGGTACATAAAGCACTGCTGGCATCTATAGATAGTTTACCCCTTCATAAGTGAAGTTTTTATAAATCTACCTGCACACACAAACAGCTGGGTCATTTTCACTATTTTCTGACATTAATTAAAACAGTTAGCTGCCTTTAGACCCTGCTGTCATTGAGCAAGGTACACCTTGAACAAACAGGTATAATGCAGACAGACAGTTAGAGCCACAGTTAATTAAACCTCCATGTTTTTGAAGCAGTTCACAGGCAGGAAGAACATGCAAACTTCACACAGAAAGGCCAAAAGCTTCCACCACAGAAACTCAATGCTGTGAAGCAATACTGCAAACTGATAATCCAAAAATGTGCTCCCTATGATAATAGTTAGAGAGATGCATTCCCAATGGAAACAGACCAGGCGTAGGCCACCAGTCACATCATCTAATTAGGATGCTTCCTGATATGTTCAGATCATTGTATTACACCTAAAGGACCATCTATAGCACCCCGAGTATCCTCAAACCAAATAATATGAAGGCCTCAGGGTCCTGACCCACAAAGCCAGAATCCAAAGCCCGCACATCTGAGAAAAACCTGGATTTAAAATCACCTGTTCACATTTTGTACCCAGTCACGCACGCACGTACGCAGACGGACTCGTTTGTATGCACGACGGCTACAGACAGACCCGTTCATCATCATCATCACCATCATCACCGTGACTCAATATATTTGGCAGAGAACAGAATAACCTAAAAACGGACTTACATAAGAAACACACACACAGCCTTACAGCACTGATGGCACGCCAAATACACACACACACCACTTAGACACGCACTCACATCTCACCCATATTTCATCGCCCAAAGGCACACGATGCCTTTTCGACACACTGCCAATCTTCCATTTTTCACTGCATTTAGGAGAAAAATATCTTTTTTTTCTTTCACTGAAAGGAAATCGTTGAATTAATTAATTCTCATTTAAATTTGAACGAAGAAAAACGTCATTGGGTGACAGAAATGTAAAAAACACAGAAATATCTAAAATTTGGCTAATTTTCTTTACCAAAGGATGATTAATGGTCGTTATAACCCTGCTGTTATTAACGTTAACGACATAAAGCGGAATTTTAACACCTCTAATTATGACTAGAGGTGATAAAATCCACCTATTTCATCAACAACTGTGAGATTCTAGAAAAAAATACACACTGACATTTACATTTTTGTAAATTTTTTGGCTTCTTACCCGGTTTGCAGATTCCCTGATCCTCCTCAGCAGGAGCCTCTCTCCGATGCCCAGCACTGGCCGAGTGCTCGAGGACAGCTGGCACAGCGCGAGCAGCAGATGCTTCTTCGCCGACGGTCCGTCAGCAGCCAATCAGGAACCGTTCGAACCAGCGCAACGGGAAAACCGACCAATAGGAGAGCATTCAGTCTGCAGAAGCGGTCTCCTCTTCTCAGAGGAAAGGGGCGTGTCTCCTGCCTCCGGAGACGTGCTGCCTCAAATGCTGTCGGAAATATGACAGTTAGTACCCAATGTGTTGATAATCCAATTTTTTTAAATAGCAAATGTGAATGTTTGAGTGAAGCACTGACTATTATTATCTCAAGCCACTTTAAATTAAACCAAGCACCGCTGATATGAAATATTGTCTTTGAGCTTTTTTCCTGTTGGTTATATTTCTGAAATAGTAACAGAAACACATAGAAAGCAGATTTTCTCTGTTTCACTTATCTTCTGCTGTTGCATCTGTAGAACTGATCTCTAAGAACATAACCCCCCACACACAGGCTAAAAAAATCCTCTTAAGTCCTTCCAGCGTGGTTATGACTTCTAACCCAGTGCACTCAAACGCTGCACGGCTTACATGGAGCACTTGAATGCAACAATATGGAGCTGAAGGGCCACAGTGTGGAGACAGGGATGTCCTCTTTGGCAGTTTGGCTGACTGCAGCTGCTGTGGTGGGCATTCAGAAGAAGTAATTAACAGGAGTAGAGCCACAGGACTTCCACTTACACCTACAGATATATACTGAATATAACTGCAATATTAACCTGCAGGTAACAACAAGAAATGAGCAGCTGATGTGACTTTTGGAGCTATTACCCAAGGTATTCATATTTCTTTCTAAAACACAAAATTATAAGACCAATTGCAAGACCAAGATCCATCAGTGCTGCATAAAATGCTGGAGTAATGAGGAATTTTTATGATTTTTTTTCACAGGTTTTTAATGTATTCCTTCAGTTCTTCAGCAGAACAGCAGACATTTAACTCTTCTTAACAAAGAAAAACATGCACCATAACTTCAGAGTCCACAGACATGAGGCAGGAAGGCTGAAAACTCCCTTCACACCATGCATGGATCAGATGGATACCTGGATCTGGATTAGTTAGTCATATTTTCCTGATAACATCAAGACAATGTCAACTGACTTCAATGCAACATGTTTAAAAATAAGCATGTAAACCTGAGGTGTGATTATCATGTTTATGAAACATATGTGGTCTTTGTTTTGGTAAAATATGGTTATAAAGGATATACTCTGCCTTGTGTAGTAAAGTAAAGCTTCAGCCTGCATCTTTTCAGTCACTTATTTGCATTCTTTTCATTTAATTCAGCTCTTTGCTGTTATTTATTTATTTTTATGGGCATTTTTTGGTCCTTGTCATTTAAAAAAAAAAGTAAATAATGACTGAAATAAAAATCTTTATCATATGTACACTCACTGGCCAGTTCATTAGGTACATTTTGGTAGTACTGGGTTGGACCCCTTTTTGCCTTAATTCTTCGTGGCATCGATTCAAAAAAGTGCTGGAAACATTCCTCAGAGATTTTGGTCCATCTTGACATGACAGCAACACACAGTTGCTGCAGATTTGTCGGCTGCACATCCATGATGTGAATCTCCCGTTCCACCACATCCCAAAGGTGCTCTATTGGACTGAGATCTGCTGACTGTGGAGGCCATTTGAATACAGTGAACTCATTGTCATGTTCAAGAAACCAGTCTGAGATGATCTGAGCTTTGTGACATGGTGTGTTATCCTGCTGGAAGCAGCCATCAGAAGATGGTACACTGTGGTCATAAAGGGATGGACACGGTCAGCAACAATACTCAGGTAGGCCATGACTTTAAATAATGCTCAGTTGGTACTAAGGGGCCCAAAGTGTGCCAAGAAAATATCCCCCACACCATTACAGCACCAGCCTGAACTGCTGATACAAGGCAGGATGGATCCATGCTTTCGTGTTGTTGACAAATTCTGACCCTTCCATCCAAATGTTGCAGCAGAAAATGAAACTCACCAGACCAGGTGATGTTTTTTCAATCTTCTAATGTCCAGTTTTGGTGAGCCTGTGTGAACTGTAGCCTCAGTTTCCTGTTCTTAGCTGATAGGAAGTGGCACCTGGTGTGGTCTTCTGCTGCTGTAGGCTGTGTTTATTGTTTTGGCTGCTGTAAGGCAGGATTTTCCCAACTTTTGGGTAAAAAAGAATATATCTCATGTTATCTTCTGAACTAGACAAACCAAGCCAGTCACGTAAGCTCCTGACAGAGGTATTATTACACGGGTCAACAATTTTTCAGAAGTTGTCAGCTTTGGAGATAAAAATGTGCTGTTTTTTATGGATATTAATGTGCTGAATCTAAATATGTCGATTAAAACAGCTGACTGGTTTCCAAAATATTAATTTTTTTACATTTGGCACCTATGTAAATTGTTCAGAAATGTTATATCATCTCATCTGTTTATGGTCAGGTCACATGATATTTCACATTTCTTCACTATGTAACAATTTAAAAATCAGAAAAAGGTCTTTATAGAAAGTCTTAATTTGAAGGCTGAGAAGTTGTGTCTAAGTGGGATGTTGTGATATGGTGAAACATCAGTTTCATCCATTACCCAGAACATTTTGACATGTAGACACGTTGGTTTCATCATTACATGTCTGTCTACAGATGTCTCCACAACCAAACTTATTAAATTAATTAACAGTGTAGGACACCACCAGAGGAAATGCAGATGTTATGCAGTTCACTGAGTTACAGTACTTTCAACAGCGTATTACGAAAGAAAGTGAAAAATATTACTTTTGGGATATTTTAATATGCTTTAAAAACATGCAACATGTAATGTACTTTGTAGCATTACAGATGTTCTTGGACTCAGAAGGTCAAATCCGAGGTCAGAGTAGAGGTCAAAAGGTCAGATAGAAATAATGTCATTGAAATTTGACAACTGCATTTCATATAACCCCAATTCCAAAAAAGTTGGGACACTGTGTAAAATGTAAATAAAACCAGAATGCAATAATGTGCAAATCTCATAAACCTACATTTTATTCACAGTAGAACAAAGAAAACATATCAAATGTTTAAACTGAGGAAATGTGCCATTTTAAGAAACATATTAGCTCATTTTGAATTTAATGGCAGCAACACGTCTCATAAAAGTTGGGACAGGGCCATGTGTTGTTTTTTTTTAAAGATTTATTTTTGGACTTCATTATTTTTAGAACAGGAGAGTAAAACAGACAGGAAGAGTGAAGGGAAAGACACGCAGGAAACAGCCTGGGGCAGAAACTAACCCAGGCCCCTTCAGTAGCCTTTTGGCATATGGGTCACCTGCTCAATCCACTGAGCTATACTGGCACCCCAGGGCCATGTTTACCACTATGTAGCATCCCCTCTGTTTTTAACAACAGTCTGTAAACGTCTGGGACCTGAGGAGACCAGCTGCTGGACCTTTGGGAGAGGAATGTTGTCCCGTTCTTGTCTGATGCAGGATTCTAGCTGCTCAGCAGTCCTGGGTCTTTGTCATATTCATTTTATGATGTGCCAGATGTTTTCACTTGGTGAAAGGTCTGGACTGCAGACAGGCCAGTTCAGCACCCGGACTCTCCTACTACGAAGTCATGCTGTTGTAAAAGATGCAGTATGGGGTTTAGCATTGTTTTTGCTGAAATATGAAAGGCCTTCACTGAAAAAGACGTAGTGTGGATGGGAGCAGATGTTGCTCTAAAACTTGTATATACCTTTCAGCACTGATGGTGCCTTTCCAGATGTGCAAGCTGCCAATTTGAACTGAGGGATGATAACAAGCCAGATGGTCCCTCTTCTCTTTAATCCAGAGGACACGGCATCCATATTTTCCATGTTTTTTGGATATGTCTGACCACAGAACAATTTTCCACTTTGCCTCAGTCCATTTTAAATGAGCTTTGGCTCATATGGCTACTTCTTTGCATGATAGAGCTTTAACCTGCATGTGTGGATGGCACGGTGAACTGTGCTCACAAAGTGATTTCTGGAAGTGTTCCTGAGCCCATGCAGTGATTTCCATGACAGAATCATTCCTGTTTGTAATGCAGTGCCGTCTGAGGGCTCGAAGATCACAGGAATCCAATTTTGTTTTTCAGCCTTGTCCCTCACGCACAGAGATTTCTCCAGAATCTCTGATGATATGATGTACTGTAGATGATGGGATATTCAAAGTCTTTGAAATTTCACATTGAGGAACATTATTCTGAAATTGTTCCACAATTTGTAGACGCAGATTTTTGCAGATTTGTGAACCTCTGCCCATCTGTACTTATGAGAAACTCTGCCTCCAAGATGCTCTTTTTATACCCAGTCATGTTACTGACCTGTTGCCAATTAACCTAATTATTTGCACAGTGTTCGTCCAGCTGTTTCTTTTCAGTAACACTTTCTTTTTCAGCCTTTTGTTGCCCCTTTCCCAACTTTTTTGAGACATGTTGGTAACATCAAATTCAAAATGAGCTGATATTTTTCATCAAATAGTAAAATGTCTCAGTTTAAACATTTGATATGTTTTCTGTGTTCCATTGTGAATAAAATATGGGTTTATGAGATTTGTACTCATTGCATTCTACTTTTATTTACATTTTACACAGCATCCCAATTTTTTTGGAATTGGGGTTGTATATGATACAGTTAAAATTCATATGAACGAATGGCAAACCTGCCACCTGTGATGTTCTCGGGCAAATCCCAATCGAGCTGCCTGTCGCTGGTCTGTGACCACAGGTCCCACTAAAGGACATTGGGGCCTCATGCCACCATCATGGAGTCTGTTTCTGACAGTTTGGACAGAAACATGCTGAAGGTCATTTTGTAGGACTCTGGCAGTGCTCCTCCTGTTCCTCCTCACACAAAGGAGCAGATACTGGTTCTGCTGCTGGGTTTATGCCCTTCTATGACCCTGTCCAGATCTCCTCATGTAACGGAGTGTCTGCTGGTATCTCCTCCACACTCTAGAGACTGTGTTGGGAGACACAGCAAACCTCCTCCATCCTGGAGGAGCTGGACTACCTGTGCAAACAGAATGGGTGGCAGGTACTGTCTCATGCTGCCTGCAGTGATAAGGACATTAACAAAAAGCAAAACTAGAAAAAAATCAGTGAGGACAGATAAGGAGAGAAACGGTCTGTAAACCTTTCTGAAGGTTGTCTTGTTGTTGCCTCTCCAATGCAACTGTTGTCACTTCATTTGCAACCAAAGCAGGTGAATTAGATTCACAAAGGTTTATGGTTCTTAACTGGACAGACTGATATCCCTGAAGTTTAGCTGACTTTGTGTTCTACTGTGATGATCGAGTGGTCACTTACATTTTATATAAGAATGCAGGAACGCTGCCCATATACCTGATGGAGGTCGAATGGAGTGAGATGTTGTAATTTAATAAATATATCAGCTGTAAGTGAGGCAGTGTGTGGCAGTTGTATTTAATTGCTTTCAGTTTTTCCTCACCTGTCGCTCATTCAGGTGATTTTGCACCAGATTTTTGTGTTTCCCGTTTCAATTAAGAACCTTTGGTCTTAGAAATGACATATAGCATAATAACATGAAAACTAGAGCCAACCCACAAATTTGAGCATCATTTTCAGTTTCAATGACCCCAAATTAGTAAAGTTTATTTCAAAAGCATTTTGACTGTAGATCAGTGTGGTTGATTTGCTGACTCATTCTTGAGGGTTAGATCTAATCTCCACACCAACAAGCGACCAGAAAAATGTGTTCAGTGGTCTTGGTCTGACATTAGAAAAGCAAAAGAAGCAGCTAGAAAGAAACAAAAACTGAGACTCAGAGTGAATTCTGACTTGGTTTTTAGACTTTAAAGCCTCACAGGTAGAGAACACCGAGCCTTGACAGGAAATCACAATAAACAGTTCTTGTTTATTCACGGTTCATTTCTTACATTGTTCAAGTACAAAGTTAAAATGCCTTTTTAATTAGTTCATATTCATACAAGAGTAAAATAATAATAGTGCCTTTCATCACTACCGCAAACATAAATACAGTAATTGTAAAGACAAACTTGATTTATACTCCTAACAATAAATTTTTCTTGTTTTCAGATAAAATTTTAGCACCTTTTGAAACATCACCAGGTCCTCCTTTTCCTAAAAGCTCATCTTTCATTTAGTCCATGAGATGAGTGTCTGCATGCGCCACAGCATTGTATTTGTAGGTGTTGTGCATGTATCTCTGCGTGTGAGCGGCGTTCGCTCTGTGTGTCATAACAGTGTGTATGTGTGTGCGTGTGTTTGAAAGTGTATCAGTGTTTAAAACAGCGCATCACTCAGCCTAAAAGCTGTCGATAGGCGAACAGAAACATCATCACCGTGTCACCCATCATTTAAAAACGTTGACTCCTTTCCTCACGCTTTTTTCCTGCTGCACTCTCACACAGAGACGTTACGGAAAAAAACAAAACAAAAAAAAAAACAGCTGGAAAATGTAAATAAGCTGAAAATCGTGCCACATGTGTTGAACGAGTCGTCCCCAGAGCAAATAACAAACATTGGTGAGCCACAACATTAAAACCACCGACAGCTAAAGCGAGCGATCACATTTTAATGAGATGTTCGGCGGCAACATTTGGGTTCTGGCTTTCACGTAGGTGAACCACCCACCCAATCACAGCTGGAGATTAAGCTCACACACTCTATGGCAAGGGCACTCCCCGATGGCAGTGGTCTCCCCGAGCGTACCACAAATATGGCTCGAGGAAAACGACAACAAGCCCAATGTTTCTAAACTTCTCAGAATGAGTGTCACGGTTGAGTTGGAGCAAGCCCGATCCCGATCCCGTGTCCCTGCCCTGATAGAGCAGATAGATCAGAGCTGCTCTGGCAGCACAAGGAGCCAGGTAGTTTTAATGTTATGGCTATTTTGGTTTGTATACTGTGTGTACGTACGTATGTGTGTGTGTATACTTAGCACAATTTAATTATTTCTTTATTGTAACAATGTTTCTTGACAATAAATCTCATACCGTTGGAAAGCCTGTTTATTTCCCTTTAAATGGTGCCACATTTGTAAGAAAAATGCATTTGTGGGTTGAGCAGCTTCCCTCCAGAATTTGGGAGTGGAGAGGCTGGAATGGCCTGCCTGCAGTCCTGTCCTCAACCCAATTGAACACTTTGTGGGATCAGCTTGGATGTGCTGTTCGTGACACAGTGACCAACACAACCACATTGGCTGACTTACGACAAATGCTGATTGAAGAATGGGATGCCATCCCACAGCAGTGTGTGACCAAGCTGGTGACCAGCATGAGGAGGAGGTGCCAAGCTGTTGTGGCTGTGGATGGTTCTTCCACATGCTACTGAGGCCCCTGTTTGTTATATGAATAAACTGTTGAATTCCCAATATGTCTTGTTTCTTCAGACTTCAACCATCCAATCCAATAAATGACACCAAACAAGAGTCAATAGCAGAATAAGCTGTTTGGCAGAGAAGATTTGGGAAGTTCTTCATGAGTGCAACCCACATACTCAACTCTGCTGCTCAACCCACAAATGCATTTTCCTTACAAATGTGGCACCATTTAAAGGGAAATAAGCAGGCTTTCCAACAGTATGAGATTTATTGCCAAGAAGCATTGTTACAACAAAGAAGTAATCGACCAAACACAAATTTCCATACTTTTTGTGCTAAATATATATATCTACACACACACAGATATCAATAAGCTTTGCTTTCTTCTTGTTTTTGATGAACCTTTATGAACTTCGAGGGCCTGTAACTCCTAAAATATTCATAGTATGAAGGTAAAATTTTGCATGGCTTCATTAAATAGTCTAAAATTACTGTATAAAATCAGCTGATTTTGAGGGGGGTCAGGTGGGAGGCACTGACGCCTCTGTTGGTTCTCTGTTGACTTTGTAAATCTGTTTCCATTAAATGAAATATTTAAACTGATGGTGGATCACCAAAGTTAATTTGGACACTGCCACTCCTAAAAATCTGAACAGCTGTCAAGATATTTCACTTTGAACCAAAACTGTGACCTTCTCCGTGGTGCTGAAAGAAAAGCTAAAATGGTTGGATTCATCCTTTGATGAAAAAGACGACTTCAACCAAATTTATTCTGATCCAGTGGTCGCTGAGATGTTTTAATCTGCATCAAATCTGGACACGGCCACTCCTAAAAATCTGAAATTAGAAAATTCTGTTTTTTTGTTGTTTTTTTTTACCTCCAGACTGGGAACAACACGAGTGGAAATTTGGATTCAGCTTTTACAGCCAGCTTTAACTCACGCCGTCTCTGTCTGAGAGTGTCATGCAGCTCATTGGTTCAACAATTTCTTCTCTGGTACAATAGAACAAGTCACTATACTAACTGTAATATATGCTTTCTCTAGCCTCTCTCTCTCCACTCTAGGCTGAGACTGAACTGAACTGAGCACCAACCTGGAACAGTACACACACACAATAACAGATTATTATTGTAATTATTATTACCATATTATTATTATCGTTACTCCCTAATCTAACATGGAATCGGAGATTACACTGACTGACTGACATGCAGCACCTGGGGGAGAGGGCGGGGCGGGGTTGTTGGTGGGGATTCGGGTGGGGGTGAGCGGGATTGGGGAGCACCAAGCGATGCGGGGCCATGATGATGTCACACCCAGCAGCGCCGTGGAAAGCCTGATGGCGACAGGCGGCCAGCAAGAGCACAGTGTGTATGCATGTGTGAGTGTGTGTGGGGTGTTTTGTAGCGAAAGGAGAAGCGTGAAGGTTGTTTCCAGCAAACGAGTGTGTGTATGTGTGAGTGTGTGTGTGACCTGCAAGAAGATTGCTGTAAAAAAGAGCAAAGTTTAAAAAGCACCTGAAGGTTGGTTGTATAAACGGAGAGTAAACATGATGGAAAAAAAATCTTTGAGCCTGCTGGTTTACTGTTGGTGTGAGTTTGTGCGTGTGTGTGTGTGTGTGAGTGAATGTATGTGTGTGTGTCAGCATAGACTGCATGTGTCCAGTTGTTAGCTGGTATCTGAGGAAGGTCTGAGGATCGGAAGGCTTCCTGGAAAAGATGGTCGTCTGAGGACCAAAAGCACCAGACTGAAGTGTTTTCTCTAAAGGCAGCCCTGTCTAAATAAAGCATACATCAGACTTGTTTCTCATAGTGTGTATGTGTGTAATAAATACAGCCACCACACTGGATGACATTTTCTTTTCACAGAACGGCTGAGTTTATCCCAGCATGCATTGGGCGAAAGGCAGATGAAACACCCAAGACAGATCATACAGCTGAACCTGTGTTACATAAGGAAGCTTCTGTTTATTTACACAGGGCTATCTGTTTCAGTCACAGGAAGTAGAAAGCCAGCATAGTGTCCACAGAGTAGTCAGCCTCTGCTTTCAGCAGACGTCGCTGCAGAACAGCAACTGCAGGACGTTTTGGATCCCTATGAAGCAAAGGGGGAGAACGAGTGCCGGAGGGCTGGCGGACTAGTCACTTAACTAACAGTGGAGCTGAGGCACAAAAAGAAGCTGCATTGTAAGAGGAGGGTGCTTTACATGCTGCTGAGAGGAGGATGATGAACATTTTCTACTTCTAAAATGTCCACAGATAGTTTAGTTTAGTTTAGTTTAGTTTAGTTTCTCAGAGGCAGCGCTGCTCTGCAGGTAGAAATAATCCTGCTGGATAAATTTAACCTCACTGGTTGGAGCCATAGACTGTATAAAAGATGGAAGTGCCTTAAACCTGCATTCATTTCAATGACCAGCAGGGGGCGACCCCTTTGGTTGCAAAAAGACTTCTGGATATGTAGAAGTCGATGGAAAAAACCGTCCACAGCTCCCTTGATCTCTGACCTCAGTAAACACGTTTCTGATGAGTTTATGAGCTCAGTGGCTAGTTTCAAGTCTTATTTAACAAAATAAGTTCATTTTGTAAATGATGCTCATTAGTTTCAGAAAGGATTATGAGGATATGCTCACTGGCTAACAACAAGTCTTCAGCCAAGTGGTTTCTCAATCTGATTCATGCCTCACTCGTCACATCCAGTGTCAAAACACCAAGATGGCCAACGGTGAAAGTGCTCAGCTCGAGCACTAACATCAGGGTAGATACATCCATCTTTTATACTGCCTATGCTTGGAGCCGAGGACTGAACACTCGAGAGAGACATGATACTCAAAGAATCCTGAATTTAAATCTAGGGTAGAATTTTAAACCTTATTTTGGAGCAAAATCAGCCAGATTTTTGAGTGTATTTATCAGATCTGAGTGGTGATTCTATACATGCAGTTTTTATGTCCCAGTGACCTTTGAAATTAAAATTAATTTAGATAATACTGCAAAAATAACTGTCCTATTAAGTGCCCAGGGTTTTGTCTTTAAAGGTACCTTTTGTAGTTACCATCTACAGATTTCACCTAAAACTTTCACCACCAGGGGGCAGTGTTTTACCACTGAGTGTGCTGATATGTTTTCAGACATGTGCTGCTGTTCTTTTAACTTCTGATATTTGTTTTTAGTCCAGCACGCATTTCCTCAAGAGGCTTTTTCAGTTTGCCAGACCGCCATCCTAAATAAGAATACATGGACTCGATGTGCCATCTTGTGGTACAAAGTGGTATTACATGGCCCTAGTTCACCTTCAGCTGATATCTCTTCAACACAATTCATAGACGTTTTGGACATAAAGTCACAGCAGGAGCACCAAGATCAATTGATGCTGACCTCCATCTCTTAATTTAAAGTGGATTTAAGAAGAAAAAATATGTCAGATTAAAACATTTCACTGTTTATAAAATGTAAAGGTAAATTTTTCATATCAAATCCAGAATACTGACTTTAAGCAGCTTGACCTCAGGGTCATACAAAAAATAAAAATAAACAGTGCCCTCCAAAAGTAAGGCAGTAGTAGATTGAAATATCACTGTACTGTTAGCATACATTTGGATTCACTGTACATATAAAAAATAGAATATAAATGGCATTAAATGAAAGCTAAATCCGGTTTCTACTTTGGTCTCTTTGCAATATTTGGATCTTATATTCAAATGCCAGTTCAAAAACAGCAAAAGCATCAGTTTTCCTACAGTTAACACGCATTTGGAGGACATTGTGTTGAGTATGCATGTCCTGAACAATAAATATAATTGTGATTTATGATCTCAAACCCATACTTTGGTATGGTATTATGACATCTACTTGCTCCTGATTGAGTCACCAGGTATGTTTATTGCAGAGCCGTGGCTGAAGGAGGGGCCTGGACTGTGTTTTTGTCAGCTCTGTTACCTCATAGTTTAATCTTCCACGTGGCCGCCTTATTCTTACAGGGCAGCTACATCTCCTAATGCATGTTTATGGATGCTTTATGGAAGTCTGTCTACAATTAAAATCATTACTAATTCACTAAATTTTTGACCAATTTCTAAGTGGTTTTGTTTGATATTTATTTCTGATAGAACATTCTTATTTCCCTTGGGCCCCTGTGCTACCAAATTTAAAAATTCCCTTTGCTTACTGGGGCCAATTTAACCACAGAAGTGTCTACTTTTTATGCAGATTTTAAACTGCAACATCCAAGCTCAGCTGTGAGGCTAAAGGACCAACTGACATCTGACCACAGCCTCTGTCAGGCAAGTGACATCAGAGTATTATTCTAATTTAAAATGAGCACCAAAGTCTTTTCTGCAGCACCTGTTATCCCAGCATAAATTGAACACGAGGAAATATTTCCATTATTAAAAGACTGATAATGCAGTATTTTTGAAAGCACAGCACGAACTAACCTAGTGTCTAAAATTATATAAAAAACACCTAGAAGTAGTCAAAACAGTACAGAGGTGCTTTGCTTGTTGCGTGGAAACCCCAGCAGTAACTTATATTTGTATACACTGTGTATAGAGTATATGTACAGTATGAAGTACATGAATATAATCAAGCATAAAAGCTGACTTCACGCTGTTTTCATTACATTCACATTTTTTCTGGCCTCTGCGACTGACCACGACTGGGTGGTTGACTCCCACTGGAGGGCGCTCTAAACACTGAGGATGCAGACAGCAGTGAGGATGTTTCTTCTGTTCGAGGTCTTTCGCACTAGTTTTATTTTCAGTTTCATTATTTTTGTTGTACTTTAAATTCCTGGAGTTTATTTTGTTGTCTTTTATTGTGTGTATTTACAATAAGGTTTTTATAGTTAACTGAAACTAAACTACAGAAATAAAAACTGGACTTCAGAAAAAAGAAAACTAACTGAAACACTTACACAACTATCTAAAACAAAATTAAAATATACAGGAAAAGTCTTCAGTGTTTGTCAGTTTGTCAACACTCCCAGCCTGAGCAGGTATTACTGCTTATGAGACCGGGACGTCTTCATGACTGTGTTTGTTTTGTTGTGTTGTATTACTGTACTCTGATAAACACCATCATATATTACATAATAAAGAAGAAGTAAAACGAACACTGAAACTAATAAAAACTAAACTGATAATAGCAAATCCACCCTGGAGACTCAAGGGACTAAAACTAAATAAAAGCTACTGGAAAACACAAAACCTTATGAAGCATCAGCAAGTAAAAGAAACCCCTCACACCACAGTTGCATCCCCCAAAATTCACTGTTTTATTTCAGTATTTCATATTGCTTGAATCACTGACAACATTCCAGCCAAAAGTGGGTCTTCATCAGGTGAAGATGAAGACTTTTTTTTAGCACTGAGGTTTAATTCACCTGCTAAGATTATTTGTAGCACGAGAGCAGCTCCTCCTTTAAGAAATATTACATGTTACAGTCTTATTAAGCTGTAGTCACACTAAGTAAAAGGCTTCATATTAATCTATCTGAGCTGGGTTATCTTCCTTTTGGACACTCCCCTGCACCCTCAAATGATCTTTAAAACTCACAGCCACCTCTTTTGCCTGCTGTTGCTTCCACCTGCTCATCTGTTTTAACTCAAAACTACAGTGACTGAAACAAGCAGAGACCATTCAGTCTCCAAGAGCACCAAAAACTGTAAAAGTGTTGTATTAAAGTGGCACCATTTGGACTCTATCACTGCCTGACCAGCACCACGAGCATTATCTGGTGTGTGTGTGTGTGTGTGTTTCTGTTTTCACTACACATGAATACAGTAAAGAGTTACGGGACTCATTGGTCTGTTGATGTATTCAGAGAGATATTAAAGACATAAAAGGCAGGGCATCACTATTAGTTTGGCGCCCCCTGGAGGTTTGAACTCCAGCTGATACGACACAGTAAAGCCAGAAGACATCAGTTTCAAGGTCAGACAGGAAGTTTGTGTATGACAGAAAACCTGCACCTGTGTGTGTGTGTGTACTTGTTTAGAGATCTTTGTGAGGACAAAAATTCACATGAAACTATAGTTGTGAGGACCAACCGTGATTCGTGAGGACCAAACGCTGGTCCTCACAAATTTGAAGGCATTTTTGAGCATTTTTGAGGCTCAAAACGTGGTTTTAGGATTACAATTAGGTTATGGTTAGGTTTAGGGTAAGGGTTAGGGTCAGGCATTCATTTCTGATGGTTAGGGTTAGGGTAAGGGGCTAGGGAAAGCATTATGTCAATGGAGTTCCCCACTAAGATGTCAAAACGAGTGTGTGTGTGTGTGTGTGTGTGTGTGTGTGAGTGAGTGTGTGTTGAACAGCACGGTAGCACCAGGGGACTAAGGTCAGCCAGTGGTCTACATGGGATCTGAGGAAGCAGTCTTTTACAGTGTGTGTGTGTGTGTGTGTATGTGTGTGAGTTTATGTGTGCATGTCCGGTCATCTGTTTAAATCTTGCATCAGCCAACCTTCATGTACTGACTGTATACTGTGTGTCAGTGTCAGTGTGTGTGTGTCACTGTTTATACGTGTGTGTCTGTATGTGGGAGACAGTTGGTGTGTGACTAGTAGCAGGCGAAGTACTCCTTGAGCGGGGCGAAGAGGTGCCTGATGACGGGGACGCTCCATGAACGTCCCAGAAGCCTTTGCCTGGCCAGACGACTCATGTTGGACACGTCGGTGTAGTGGACGGGGAAACCAAACACCCTGAAACACACCACACATTATTTTAGACTTAAAGGGGGTGAAAGTTCTGTGAGGCAAAGTCAGCTACTGTTTTAATTCAGTAAGGACCCCTGCAGTCAAAGAGAGTCCAGCAAACAAACATTAATTTAATTTCATGATAAGGTAAACAATCATTAACAATCTGAACTGTTAACAGGACTTTTTAAAAAATATTGTTAAATTTTGTGGTTGATCTGGATTTTTTTTAAGTTATTCTACAAACAAACCATTTATATAGTTTTTAACTTTTTGAACTACTATGTGTATTTTGTGAGCTATGATGAGCAGTGTCCTCTTGCAGCAGGATGTTTTGGTGCTATTTTTTCTGTAAAAGATTTGTAAATCTAAAAGGCTGTATCTTTGCTACATATTATTTTAAGACTGATTTGCCTTTTTATTATTTAAAAGGAAACTTTTCTATTTTATGTCTCTATAAGGAAGTATCCTATAGTCTGTAGTGGTCAAATCCAAGCATGCAGTTATTAAATGATAAAAAAATTTAAAATGCACATTAACTGTGTCATAAAGGAATGATTTGGGGGAAAAAACAAAGTTGTACATACAGAAAACAAACTGGACAAACTGTCTCCTAATCACTTATCAGGTTAAGCTAAAGAACAAAGATGCCTGTCAACCAAAAGGCTAGAGATACAAACTTAATCTAAATAAACAGATGTTTTATTCATCATTTTCATGCGTGAACATGCTGAAGTAAAAAAGCAGTGACAATTAACCTCTTAACATCCACCCGTGTAGGATCACATCTCCCCCCCCAAATATGGGTTTTTCTTTTCACTTTTTGAGCATGCCCAATTGGAAATATAGAACAACTGTAAGGTCAAAATGAAACCTAACCTTAACCCTAAGAGGTTCGCAGTGACCTGGTGGATGTTAAGAGGTCACCAATCATACAGACAAACCACTCCTGTACCTTTCCATCTCGGTGCACCACAGTATGTCCTCCTTGTTGTCCATGTAGACGGGGAAATGCTCGTCTTTCCCCTGCTTCACAGAGTTGGAGCGTGTCGTTATCGTACGCAACTTCTCAAACTGGAATTAGCATCCAGAACCAAACACACACAGACAGATACAAACAAACAAACACACACATCCCTTTTAATCCTACAGCCTATTCTCCTTTTTGGCAGCAGCTTTCTGTGATACACAAATTCAACACCACGTAAACACACAAATACACACTCCCTCTCACATACACAGAACCACACACACACACACACACACACACACACATACACACACAGAGGTGGATACCTTGGCTGTGCGGCCGTGCTCCAGGCAGTCTTGTAGCTCCAGCTTGTCGTTTGCCATCGGTGACAGAGGCCTGCAGTAAACAGAAAAACACGACTTTAATTAGTATTTCTAAATAAATTAAACAGAGACTGAACTACATAAAGCAAACCAAAGGTGTCTGTGTGTTTGTATCACCTGGACATGCCGGGCAGGTTTCCCCAGAAATAGCGAGCACGGTGGGCAGCAGAGACCTCCTTGGCATCGATCATCACTGGGTTACACTGAAGAGGAAGAGCAGGGTTACTTCCTGTTTTCATTAATATCAACATCTTTGTGTATGCCCCATCATATCTTACAGACCTCATAGTACCATACTATCCCAATAGAGCACTTGGCTCTCAGACTGCAGGCTTACTTGTGGTTCCTAGGGTATTTAAAAGTAGAATGGGAGGAAGAGCCTTCAGCTTTCAGGCCCCTCTCCTGTGGAACCAGCTCCCAGTTTGGATTCAGGAGACAGACACCCTCTCTACTTTTAAGATTAGGCTTAAAACGTTCCTTTTTGATAGAGTTTATAGTTAGGGCTGGATCAGGTGACCCTGAACCATCCCTTAGTTAA